>KK119156.1:188862-200799 GCA_000611955.2 Stegodyphus mimosarum
ATATATGCATATATATAATAAAAGCACACACACACACGTATATATATAATAAACATGCACACACGTATAAGATATATAAAGAAACAAAACCAAACTACGAAAGACAGAAATTCGTGTATCGCGTATTTTTGAATTTATTTTATGTCTTCTTACTGCTTTTACTTCTGCGCAGACACATTTTTTTAATTTGTGAAGCTAGTTTTAGGTGAGGGAAGCTCATATTATGAAACACTTCCATTCAGCTTTCATAAGAACCCTTAAATTTATGTATATATATGTATATATATTATAAATAAAATAACCTAACAAATTTAGAAAATTTAAAGTATCACTAAACCCAAAACTTATTAGAAGAGAGCTTATAGTTATAGGCTGCTGACAGCAGTATAAAAATAAGAGCAAATTTTAAGGAAGAACAAAATTATTCTCTGTCTCTCCATCCCAGGAAGGCTTTCTTTAAGGGAGAGAAAAATGTTTTATTTTCTATTTCTTAAAATTTATGCTCATATATACATACACACACACACACACACATATATATATATATAGAGAGAGAGAGAGAGGAGTTTCCTATATCTGAAGAGAGGAATTTCATATATATATACTTCACTTTTGTTTAAAAAGTTACTTTCATGAAAGAGAGCAAGCTAATCTAGCATAAAATATCGGAACATGCAGGTTAAAATTTAAGAATATTCGAATGAACTGCGTGAATATCAAAATCATAATTATGCCTTAAACGTACAAGCCTTTACACGACATCATACTGCCTTCCTTCTGAAGTTAATCATCAACCACAAGTTGGAAACGAAAAACAAATTTTTAGCTCGGAGGTATTTATTAAAAGTTCAACAAATTCATTAAATCCTAAATTAATAATATTAGTCTGGAAAGAAATTAATATTATTCAATGCATTCTGATTTTCATATAAGTATGAACATATCCTCCAAAAATATATATGTACTTCAACAGTAATCTTACCTGTATCATTCAGTGTAATGGACCATTTTTCTTGGACAGAAGGCTGGGGTCCTGTGTAATTTTCGCAAGGGAGTAATACAGCGAAACAGAGAACGAATAAGATAGAAGGCAAGAATGAGAAACCAAAAGCTATTTTTCTGGAGATGGACATATCACTAAATCCTGATGGTGTGGGTGACGTTTTGGCTGCATCAGACGCTTGGGTAGGTAAATTCAGCGGGATTTGGTTTTCGATTTTCTGGTTAGTCTTCAGTTTGCTGTCAGTGGATGCAAACTGAGCTGCATTTAGAAGAACACCTTTAGATATTCCGCCTCCATTTGTTCGGTCTGATTTCAAGTTAACTGTTACCATCGCATCTAATTTTACAGTTGCAGGTGGCATATATTCTGTGTCCATTTGGCCGTCATATCCAAAGTTGGTTTCTTCTTTGGATTTCATAGCAGAACTCCGTCTTTGATTAGTTTCTGATTCGGGATGTATGGGAACCTCAGCAACCATGTCCGCTATAATAACGGCTGAATAACTCTCTTGGCTTGTGAGACTAGGGCTTCTAGCACTTGTTTTCGGCATTTTGAACTTCGCTTTGATTACGGCAGAAAAAGGAAAATTTGAAGCTTAAAAGATATGCCTATTTGATTGCGCACAAGTGTATTTGTTGTCAGTAAATTTTCTTCTAAGCCACACTAGCAGCAATTTATAACATGGTGAAATTCTTTACAATGACTGCCATAAAGAATGCTTATCTTTATCTGTTATTTTTCTTTCATTAAAATTAGTATGCTGGCGAGATAAACTTCGTAAAGACTTACGGTGTTCTATCTATTGAGAACAATGAACGAAGGAAAGGTTTTCGAGGCACCTTGATAACGATGATTACATGATCATTAAAAATCTAAAGACAAAGCTGATTTTTACTCACTCCCGAACCAACTAGAATCAAATAATACTGACAGGAGAAAATTTCTTGGCTCTGTTATCGCTGACGTAAACGTTGCGATTGCGTGAGAGGCTGAAGGCTACGCGGTTTGCCGAATCGGGCGACGCTCCGTCTCCTCTATTCGTAGCTTCTTCCAGAGCTGTGGAAGTAGTGACAAATTGCGTCGTTAAAGGACAAACATGGAATAAAGTAACAGTCATTAGCAGTTTTCGCTTATTTGCGGGAAATTGCTGTGAATGCATGATGGAGAATACTAGTCGTCCTTGAAAGTTTCCGAAGAGTCGAGCAGTTACTTCCCTGAACCTGTTGATTTTTCTTTCTCAAAATCACTTTCTAAATAAAGTTCGTCGTATTTTCCGCTTCTTATCGGGCCTTGACTGTTTTTAAAAGCTTTTGTTCCTGCGTAACAGCTAGTTCAAAGGTTAAAATATGTAATGAACTACAAATTAAGGGATTATAGGGAGCGCAATAGTTTTACATTCATGCAAACGAATAACTTTATTAATAAAAACACGGTTTTGTTCAGATGCCAGTTGAAAAAAAAAAATCAAAATTTCTGTAATAAAAATATTTCTTGTAACGTTTTTTCTTTTCTTTCAATTCTGTGACAGAAAATTTGTGCACTAAATTTAAATTGTGAATGAAATTTCAGATTTTTAGTTCGGTTATTTTCGGATATCTATACTATATCTTTTTCGTCTTTTATTGAATTTACTGTTGCAGTCCGCGAAGAATAAATAATCATTCTTTTACTTTAATCCTATTCTCAAGGAAACTTTTATTTTTTACTAGCGATAATTATAAATTTAACAAAGGTTTTCATCTGGCAATGCATAAAACAAATTGTCAGACGACGACATGTTCTGCTTAGCACTTTCTCTATTTACTTTATTATTTCAAAAGTAAGGATAAAAGATTGCTTTAACTCTTCTAATAATAATTCCCGTTGCATAAAGTTTGAAATAAATCGCGATTTAATTACTTTTTGGTATTACATTTTATGAAATTTTTTGTACTTTTTTTTTTTAAATTATTGCTTGTGAATTTCAACTCTTAACGTTGCGTCTATAAATATATGTACAGTGCTAGAAAAAAACAGACTGTATATTTAAAGAAGTAAAATAATAATCTGTTTATTTCCTTCTAGCTCATCTCTTTCATTGCAGGATTGAATTTATTAGATTACAGCAAAGCAGAGATGCCTTTGTGAAGACCTTTCTAAGAGAAATTGGCTCGTATTCTCATTATGTATGGCAGTAACGTACGAAAACTGAAATGGAGTCAGCCCATTCTCCGGTATTTGAGCTCAGGTTTAACTACCAGTACTGAGTGGTGTTGTCCGCTCTCCTGTTTCACTACAGAAAACATAGTTTGGCAAATGAATAATCTTCCAAGAAAAGACTTGAGGTCTAGTCTAGCTGTTGGGTGCATAAATTAATATTTTCTGATTTTCACCACATCTGCTTGTATTAAATTGTTGAGTACTAGAAAATATACTGAGGTTTGTGAATGATCCGTCTTGCGGATCACTCTGCTTGCCGAAAATTTTCGATTAAATCACTCGGATACATGTTACTACTTTACTTAAAATTGGATTATTTAATTATATCAAAACACTCAGAGGATAAGTATCTGAATACTTAAGGTGTTATTTTCACTGTAAGCACTCGAAGAGTGGAGTCCAAGTGTCCATACAAGAAAAGTTTGAATAAAATGTGTGAAGTCAGGGATAAAATGCAGTAATCATCAATCAAAAGTGTGAGAAAGATAGCATCACGATCAAATTTATGTGCTGTGAAGTAATAATCATAAAAATTTGTTCTGCTTGGGAAAAACTCATCTCCATCTTGCACCAAACAAATAGTTTTTAAAGTTAACTGTGTAAACTGCAACTGAAATTTCAAGTGACATTTTACTTATAATAGTATAGGAATATCACCGATTGAAAGAATTTGCCATTAATATCCATTTTGAAATTTCCAGAATTTTTTTAAAGTTTCATATGTGGGACGTTTTAGCACCAGGTAGTTCTGTTAACTAACAATAAAAAATATTAGTCTAAAATTCTCTTTATGAATGCCATATAGTGAAATTTTTGTAATTCGTCAATTGCCAGGAGGGCAAAAGAAAATTCCTTACAACCACCACTAGCCTCGCACATAGGATAAAGATAGATTTTTTAACATTGCATATTACATAACACGTTTAAATATCAAAATTAAAACTAAAAAAAGATCCCACTACAAATCCTTAGCTTGTTTACGATTATAGTATAATATTTAATATCTATAAAAAAACAATCTCTAATTGCAGCACAGTAAATACTAAATATCTTTAACCTGACGCATTCATTCCGCTTCAGCTCAGTTTTATTTTGAAAAATTTAAAGCTGAGTCTATGAGAATTTTTAAAAGGCAACAGAAATTAATGTTCCAAAAAATGAGGAAGAATCGAGTTTCAACTATATTTCAAAACCTTGAAACTAATCGTGAAGGTCAAATATGGTTAGCGACATAATGATTTTGCTTAGCTTGTAGAGCCATGAGGTTATTTTGAAGCAAGAGACGTGAAAAATGTGAAGTGCCCTTGCTGGGGTTCGAAGCCGGATCTCTCGAATACGCGGCGAATGTGCTACAGTTACACCACAAGGCATGCTGGAAAGATGGAAAAAATACCTTATATGCCCCCTTCCCCCCCCGGGGGGTCGACGTAGAGAACTCTGCGAAGCTACTGGCTAGGATCTGTACCTAGGCAGTCTCGGCCACGGGGGTATACAAATTATGAACCTAGTGGTTCGGGGAGCTCCGGAAAGGTCATTTATTGGCCGGCCCGGGGTTCGGCATGTCTTAAAGCAGGGTGGTACTGGTAGCCCAGGGATAACTCCTCGGGTTTGCTGGATAATGTCCCCTGCGACGGGCTCGCCCGAGCGACTGGTGGGTAGCAAATTGACGGCCAGTGACGCCCCAAATTGGGTGCGTTGCGCCGACCCCTCAAGGTTCCGGGAAAGAGGTTGAACCTCGGCCTCGGTTCTGCGGGGGGAAGGACCTGTAGTGCCATTAAGTTCGGCGGAACAGGGAAGCCCTATTGTGATATGCCCCCTTTGAAAGCGCGACTGGGATTAGAGGAACCAGTCGCCAAATTCTGGTGATGACGAATTATCATCCACCACCCTTTTAGTTTGGGCGCCACTGTAGAGTCATTACGTTATTTTGAAGCAGGAGATGTGAAAAATGTGCAATTCCTTCACCGGGACTCGAAACTGGATTTCCCGAATACGCGCCGAATATGCTTCCAATTGCACCACGAACGCATACGGGAGGGCGGGAGAAATGCCTGCAACCTAGTTTTTCGAAATATTTAAGTATTAGATGATTGTTTGAAGAAATAGCATGTCCAGAAGAACATTATTGCTTTATACTTGATAACAAATAAGCAAGATATAATACCTATATTTATGAGCAATTACTTATTTCTCCACCGATTAAAATAATTTATCTGATGTTATAAGGTGTTACAAAGATTCAAAATCTGACACTTTCCTTAAGATAATATTCTAAGCTAAAAGTTAGTCCGAAAGCGAAACGCGCATCAAATTCCTTTAGGCGGTGTGCTTTTCTAAAATTCTCTAGACAAATTTAAAGTACGGGCTCAAAAAGTACGATTTCTTTATTTTTCTCGTAATCATTCAGTTATTTTTCTTTAATGTAAATTAAAATATCAGAAACGTTTTCTTCCCGTAAGTTAAATTGAATTTTTGGTCTGTATTTATCAGGAACATTTTATGTTAAAAATATTCTATCTAATAACGAAAACTAGAATCCCCAAGCTCCACGTTTCGTTTTAACTTTTATTGTTAACGTTTTAATACCCTTTATAAGACAGTGCGCCGATTTAGAATTATGTGTGTCACCATTGCGGTCATTGTCGTTGTTGTGGCTAATCTGGCTTGATGGACCTAATCAGAACAGGCTTATGAATTTTATCGTGGCAAAGAGTGCAATATTACGTCTGTCGTTGGCAAGAGGCTTGAGCCCCGTATAGGTTGCAGTACGACTTTTCTCAGCATCTGCCTCTGTTTTGAGAGAAGGCACCAAGGCAGGACTGATCCAAGGATCTCCCATTTTTCTTTCCCTACACACGAAAGAACTTTCGGCTCGCCATTCATTTAGAGTGCCCCTATGTCATTAAAACATTATACATTTACAACATTCATGTCTTCACCAGGGTTCAAGCCGGTGTCCTTCGGCACAGTAGAGTCACTAGCCACTATCCCGTTGAGTGGCTACCGATTTTTTTTTCCGGAACTTTCACTTTCGATTCAGCTGGAACTCGGACTTGTTTCCATTAAGTTTTAACTCTTTTTAATTTAATTGCTTATCAATTTAAGAATTTTTTCTCTTCCGCATTTCGATCTGGAATAACCGAATTCCAGAACTCAGTCTTTTTTACACAGCTCACTATTTAAAATTACAATGGTTCACATTTGTTCGCGGACACTTGTATTTTTGCAATTTATTTGCATAGATCTTGCACTAAATATTGACACAATGACTTCAAAAGCTTTTTTAATACTATATTATTTGTTCTCTCTTTTAAGCCTTTCATGTTAAATAAATATCATCAAAATATGATTTGTAATAAAATATATTCAAATAGTTCAAATAGCTCAAAAAATGCACTCACTTCCAAACGTTAAGCACGAAGATGTAAAATGCAAAAAAATCAACAAATACTGCTTTGATTAACACAAAATTCGGCAGGAAAGTAGCATATATATTTATGCATAAAACAAAATCAATAATTATAGACACAAATGAAAGCAATATTAAATTTTTGTAAGTTATCAGACAATGACATACTGGAGACTTAAACAGAATTATGTATAAAGTGAAAATAAACAGCATAAAATGAAAAAAAGGACATTAATAGGGTATGTGATCCCCTCTCATCTGTATACAAAGTTTATACCTTGTGACCATGCTTTCAATTAGGTAGTCAACCACCGCAGAATTAAGTAATCACCATTCTGCTTGTACAGCAGTTTCCAGCTCAATAAGAGTGGCTCGAGGTGGGAATCGTGGAAAGATTTTCAATGCAATTAAGGTCGGGTGAATATGCTGGCCAAGCCATATGCGCAATCCCTTCACTCTCCAGGTGGTCATCGACGATGTCAGCTCTATGGGGACGTGCGTTATCGTCCATTAAAAGAAAAGTAGAGCCAACTGCTGCAGCGTATAATCTCACAACGGGTTCTAGGACATCATCTCGATACCGGACAGCCGTCAAAGAAACCCGTTTAAAGATGTGCAGGTCGGTGCGGTATCCTAATGAAATCCCTGCCCACAACATAATGCTTCCGCCTCGGAATGCGTGATGTTTGGTGATGTTTTGGGACTGATTACGTGTTCGTTGTTCACGCCATATCCTTATACGCTTGTCATCCGGCTCCGGAGCAAATCTTAACTCATCAGTAAACATGACATTGTCCCAGTCAAACACATTCCAATTGACATGTTCCCGGCACCACTGGAATCGTGCCCCTCTTGATTGGACGGATAGAGGAACACAAACTCGAGGTACCGGGGCGCACAGTTCACTCATATGTAATCTTCGGCGTACAGTAGCTGCAGATATAGCCTTACCAATGGACGCTGTAACCATAGATGTCACAGGTGTGGAGATCGCTCTGCGATTTCGCTTGGCTACAATAGCAATATATCGATCTTCCGCGGGGGTTGTAACCCTTGGGCGACCGGCTACGGGCCTTCGGACAACTTTCTGTGTGGTTTGGAATTGTTTCCTTAAACGTGAAATTACGGAATGACGAACGCCGAAGAAAACAGCAACATTTGTGATCGACTGCCCTGCTCCAATGCGCCCCACAACACGCCAGCGCTCAAAATCTTCCATTCGTCTTCTGGAAGTCATAGAAAGACGTATGTCTTGAAAACAAACTGTACGAAAGTTTTAAACACCTTCTATCAGCACTTACAATCAATTTCTGTAAACCATCATAAAGCTGGCTTCTTATAAGACTGTCTTTTTTTGCATATTTCTTGCCATGAAAACGCGATTGGCTGTTACCTAACATATTTTCGTACTTCCATCTACCTCTGCAGCGAATTGCAGCCTCTTCAATTCTGATTGGCTTCCGGAAATTAGCATTTTCCTCTCCGTGCTTAACTTTTGGAAGTGAGTGTAGTTCAAAGAGTGATAATCAGTAACTCATATAATAATTTACACATCCCAAATTTTTGTTGAAATAGTTTGTCGAAGTTTCTTGTATTTTAAATGAAAATACATCACAAGAATTATCGTCTGCATCTGAAAATGTTTGCTTGTTTAGCAAAGCACATTAACAGTTCCATCCATATCCTAAGTGAATATAGCAAGACACTACAAATTAATGACCATTTTTGTTAGAAATTTAATCATTCATTATTTTAAAGGTGTTCAAAGTATTCAAACTATGAAGAAATTCTTGATCAAAGCTTTCGACTACATTTGATGCATGAAAACGATAGAAATTGCATGGAACTGTTCAAAATGCATTGAAATCTGGACCACATCCCAAGCTAACACGAAGAAATCGGAGATTTATGTTATGAAAATCAAAGAATGTCCAATATTTAGAACGGTTTGCAATAAAAGTTAATCCTGAAGATTTTAGAAAAGTGATTTAGGGTACATGCATACAATGAGAGATCAGCAAGAAGAAAACTCTTCATCAACAAGAAGACGTGGAAAATTTTCCTGGCATTCACAAAATCTATATTAAGCAATGTTTTATCACATTGGAACAGTGTTATATTTGCATAAAATTCAAAATATAATAGACAGATATGTGTCTGATACGAATAGACGAATAGATCTGATAGACGAATTAATATATGACAAAATCCGAATTAATGTATGCAAAATCCGAATTAGGAATTGAATTCGAAAAACCAATTACGTATAATGTTACGCACGGACGAAGAGGCTTAATGATTTGGGGATGTTTTGTCGTGTTTAGGATAATAAATTTAGTGATTAAATGAAATAATATGGATTAGCGTATACCGGGTGGCCATAATTAAACTGACAGTGCTCACAGTGTTCTGTAGCGCGATCTATTTGCGAGAATGACGCCACATTTTGTAGGAAGATTAAACAAGACGGGGGACGAATGATTTCGCGAAAAAACAAATTAGTTTCTGTGTAATAGAAAATAGAGTGTTAACAAATGCAAATCAATACGGAAATTACTTTTTATTTTGCATTCAAATGAGGTTCATTCAAATGTGCCTGCCGTTGTTGTGGACCACATATTGCATTCTGTGCACAGTATGCACAACAGCAGAAAGTAACATGTCTGCAGGAATCTCCTGTACAGTCCGTGGTATATTATCCTTCAACGTAGCCAGGTCCTTGATAGACCTTGGACTTAAGGTAACCCCATAGCCAGAAGTCGCATGGGGTAAGATCAGACGACCGAGATTCCCGGCGAGGACATTGCTCATTTCTTCACTTTACTGTATCGAATAACCTAATGACTCTACAACGCTTTCAATAACTCTTTTCAAAATTAGCAGGTTTTAAAATAAGTGATCAATAGTATCTGTGAAAAAAAATTATTTAGTTTATAATAACTGGTATTTGCGAATAAAATTGAAAAATACAGGTATTAAAAAATAAATGTGAGCCACTGTAAATCCTTTAAATCAAACACTCTCATTTGATCAGTGAAGAATGGTGTCTTAACCGTGTATCCATCAGACCCTATTAGACTCACAAGCGAATTATAGCTGCATCTGAAGTAGCACAATGAAGTCTTACGAAGGTTTTAAGTAATCTTTTCATTTAAGCTTAAAGCACGACTTCATCTCACTTGGAGCTTTTATTACAAAATATTTATGTTTTTCCCATATTTTTAGATACGGCTCTAAAATGTTCCGGGAAAAGGGAAAGTATGCTAAAAAATCACAAGTTTTTAAAATAAAAGATAAATATCAAATAAGACTAAAAATAAATAAATATAGTATACTTTTGAATATTTCTGTCATGACCCCCTTCCCCTGCTAGGAGGGACCTAAATTAAGGGTTCATTTCAATATAAAGTAGAGTGGTGTTTTCATATTTTATAAAATTAAAACGTTATAAAGGATTCAGGAGGGTAAGCATTTGCCCCCTGAAAAAATGTATAAAATATTATCAACAAGAGCACAGAGGCGCTCTGCATAGAGCTGATAAAAGTTATTCCACTATTATATTTCAAATAGTTATTTTTAATTTTGAAACCATTTCCTTTAAGTTCTTTTTTTTTTCATAACGTTAACAGATATATCATTCAGTGTTATAGATTTTGATGTTTTATTTAAAGAAACACGAAAATCAGTTCCTTCGAAATTTAATTCATTCTCGTATTCTTTATACTTTGAATCTCTTTGACAATTATTGTTTACTGGATGAATTGTAGATAAAATTTTATTTAAATTAAACATTTTATTACTATTTTTTAATTTATAACAGCATTTTATTTTTTAATTCTTTGGGTAGATAAATAATATAACTCCATTCTTTTAAAGGATGATATCTATTTATTGCTAATTCTAAGTATTTTACTTTGTGTACACTCCATCCTGATCCTTCTAATTCAAATTCAGTAGCTTGTGCTAATAATTTATTACCGTAAATTTCATTTAAATTTCTGTACTTTACTATAACATTACTTTTGTTTAAAATGAAAATTCTTTAGATTTTTCTTCAGAATGACAACGTCCTTTAGTGAACTAACATTTTATTCAAATTTTTGTTATCGTTCCTGAACTCCTCAATTTCTCTTCGCATTTCCTCGCCAGGATGTAAATTTAAAGTTAAGTGAGTATTTAAACGGGTGAATCTCTGAGTTTATCGAGACCTTGTTTTCACTAGCCAGCGCACGTTTCATTACTTATTTCGCTGTTACGCTACTACGCCCCTTGGCCATTTCGGATAATTGTCCAACCTGTTAGGTTTTGTTGAGTCAACCTAAGTTAACCGTTACTTAGCATGCTAATCCAGCACTGTTCTATTTTAGACTTGAATTGATTCATGTTATAACGTTTAAGTTCCACCGCAGGTGGCCGGTGTTATTGTAAAGTACGAAGTACGTGCCTTTCTCTTAAAATTTACTTTTAAAGCTTTTTTCTGATTTAAAACTTCTCTTATTAAATCTTTAACAATTTCACCTGCTCTATTATATATATATATGTGTGTGTAGATTTATACTCAATACGATCCTTAATTTCATGTATACTTATAATCCAATATGTTTTTGATCTACACTTAAAACTCGATTATATTTCCACAACTTCTTCATCATTAAGTAAAATGGCATTTCTATGATTTAAACTTCGCAAATGACAATTTTTAGAAGATTTTTTATAATATCCATCCCAAATGTCACATTTTATTTGTGGTGTTAAATTTTTTTTTTACTTAGAAAATAATTCTTCGTTTAAAAGAAACTAATTAAAAAGTTGTATTTTTTTAACTTGATCTCGTATATATTGAATAACATCAGATTTATTCATCATAAGTTTCAGAAATCTGAAAATTATATGTTTGACAATAATCTTAATAGTTCTTTTTTTGGTTTATGTATTAGATACTTCTCATCATTAAATAAACCAAATTTATGTTTTAATAATCTTAAATGGTTTTTACATTAGATGGATTATAATATTCTCTACAAATTTTACATTTAATTTTTGATTTAAGAAAATAATCATTTTGGAAATTACATGTTGGAACGAATTGTTTTCTTTTCACCTGATTTATCGCAAAATGTGTAAGATCGTTTTTCTTAAATGACCCACGAATATTGTGAGTTTTACAAAACGCACGTAAATTTAATTGCATCTCCATTTATTTGGAAACATTTTTTGAAAGGAAATGTTTTCGGATACATTTAAAAAATAGGTATGAACAACTAGAACCTAAAAAAACGAAATATATTATAACTATTTATTTTTATAATATATAAAAAATATTTTT
>KK119156.1:200880-215303 GCA_000611955.2 Stegodyphus mimosarum
ATTTATAAAATAGAAGAAAATAATATAAATTATACTAATAAAATTATCAAAAAACTAAATGAATATATTAGAATAATATAAGGCATGGCAAAGATTGCCACGAGTTTGAAAGAGATAGAAAGTATAAATTTCAAAATTTTTAAAAGTAAATAATATAAATTATGAACAAATATATTACATTAATAAAAAGAGTAAAAAATCTAGGCGAATATATTCAAATTTATTTAGTTAGTTCAGATACATATCATGACAATCTAGCCCCCCAAAACGGGAGCTAATAAAAAAGCTTAATATTTATAAAATTTAATTTAAAATAATTTCTAGAAAAGCTTCAAAGAAGCTATTCCGTTCTTTTCTTTATTAAAATCAATGGGCTGCTTCTCAACAGATTTTAGCATTTCATTCACCGTAAACCAAAGTTGAGGCATGGCTAAATTATTGAATGTTAGGTTATTTTACTACAATTATCTTTTCTTTCAATAAACTGTGGAACAATAAATAATTTTAAAATATCATCAGACTAAGTGGGTACGAAATAAATGCCACTGCTATCATAATTTATTTTATTAGTTCTGTAAAAATATCTAAATAAAAATAAAAAAATAGTTCTGTAAAAATAAAAATCTAATATATCACCTCCATTAAGCTTAGTTTGAGTACCTGTTGTAGATTCTTCTTGAAATAATTTTCGCAAACTATCCACATACTCTAATTCATGTATAATTCTTCATTATTCTAATGGAGAAAATTATATGTTTTGTATAGCACCTTGAATATTTTTTACAACTCCTTTATTTCATTTTTCATATTTTCAGTTTCTTTAGTAACAGGTTTATGAAATTCTTCCATAGAATTTTGAATCCCTAATTTTTCTTTTAATTGATTTTCATTATGTTTTCTAATTTAACTAATCTTATTTTTCCAACTGAATCTGTTATTTGTTTTCTACGTTTTTAACTCCCGTTCCTTTTCTAATTTTTCAAATCCATTTATTTAATTGGAATTTAATTTAATTAATTTAAATTTACTGATCCTATCTGTTTTCACTAGTTGTAGTTACTAACCGTAAATTTTTATTTAGTAGTTGTAAATTTATTCTAAAACCAAAGGATTTACATTCTTAATAAATGGAGTCCTCAAAAAAGAAAGAATATCTTGATATAATTTTAGAAGAGCGTGAAGAAGATGATAATGATTTTAACGATTCAGATCAACATCCTTTATTATCATTTTGCATCTTTAGGCTTGTAGTTGGAAATTCAGATTCAGGTAAAACAACTATTACAATAACATTAATTAGATACTATTTACATTTTGATGCATTTGTATATACGCAAAACATATTGAGAAAGCTAAATATTCTGAACTACAATTAAAATATACTTTCTTTGAAGATATTGGAGGAAAGGATATTCTCGAAATTATTAATTCTCTGAAACTAAATGGAAAACAAAGAGGTGTTAATCTTGTATGAAAAGTATAAAAAAAGAAGCATTATTTGTTTCAGATTTGAATGAATTTATACTGTTGATGATCTTGATCCATCAATTAAAAATCTTGTTATTTTTTATGATATAACTGCAGAAAATCAGAAAATTACGGCGAGTATAGGAAAGAAATGCATCTATTATTTATATAACAGAATTTTATTGTAGTATCCATAGAAATAAAAAGACTAAATAATAAATATTTATAATATTTAATACTAATTTTGACGAAGTGTATAAAATTATAAGAGAATCAGATGGCATATATAAAAAAAGCAATGTCAAGAAATATATAGTAAGGCTTTTCAAAATGAACACGACTTTTTAATGTTAGATTTTTTTAAATTCAGAAATGAAAAGTAGAAGGATTTCGAGCTTTATAAATAGACACAGAAGTTGACGTTTCCAGAATGGAAAAAATATTTAGAAAAAAGTCTTGGTGTTTATGAAATGAGTTTTGATTTTAGAAACGTTATTTTAACTATGATTAAAAGTCTTCTAAGTACAACAGGTTTATCAGGCATTGTTGTTCCTCCGCTTTCAGCTTTGAGTTTAACAGCGATATTTACTGAAGCTGCTGGAAAATGATTTAAAATAATAGACAGAAAAGATGAATACAGATAATCATTGTAAAAATTTTTATAAGGAACTCCTTAAGTCATATAAACTTAAGGAAATAACTTCTATATAACTTAAATATAAAAGATAAAAAAATTTTATGAAAAATTTGAAATTTAGTCCCGTTCAAAAGTAGGTAAAGAAAATGTAGTTGAATGATATATACATAAATGACTAAAGATTTCACCTTTAAAGCTGAAGGATTCCCTCCCGAATAAATGTTTTGTAGTCATAAAACTGTTATTATTGAGTCATGCACTAAAATGGGTGGTTCGAAATTTAAATGTTAGAAATGAATAAAAGTGGACCAGTTTTAATTAAAGGACGAGGTTTACTTAATTTTGTAACTAATCATTTTCCTTTTTGAAGCACATATATATATACCTGGTTACCAATGGTGTGATCCTAGAACTAATGTTACAAAACACTTAAAAAGAGGAGATAAACGATCAATAGAGAGGATAAACTTTGTAAATAGCATGATTTAGGTCACTATAAGAGTAATGATTTAAATACAAGACATACAGAAAATTAAAAAATTTTAGATGGCTTAGATAAAATTAAAAATCCGACAAGTGGTTTTTATCCTGTAGGTGTAAAGCAAGCAATAGCTTTAATAGCAAGATTAATTGAAGCAAAAATAAAATGGGGATTGGAAATCGAACGATTTCAACTTAATGTACATAAGAAAATGTTGACTTATTGTGTCTCACATAAAAAGAAAACGGAAGCTAAATATTATCACTAAAAAACCGCTAAAATGGAATAAGAATGGAAAAAGAAAACTATGGAAAATGTGGAAGTAAGAGCACTTTTTTAGCCAAAAAGACACTGAAGAAAAAGAAGAAATCCTAAAGATTCTAAAGGAAACATATTATAATCCAGAAACATGATATCTAGAAATTAATGGATTATAAAGAGAACCAAAATTACCAAAGAAAGACATTGATAAACATTTGTATGTTCAAGATGTAGATACGCGGTATAAATTTGCTATTCGTAAATTTAAAAGAAGAGTTTTTGCACCAAATGGTAATAATCAATTTGATACTGATTTGCTATTTCTTAAAAATTATAGTAAATATAATGATGGAACTAATTACTTGTTAACAACTGTAGATGAGTTTAATAAATATGCTTGGGTTTTCCTTATAAAAAGAAAAACATCTAAAGAAGTAATGGAAGATTTCAAACATTTTTTTAAATATAGAATACCGAAGTTTATATTAACGGATGAGGGTGCTGAATTTGCAGGAAAAGTTATACAAAAGCTATTTAAAGATTATAGTATAAAAATGGTTTATCACTAAAAATAAAAAAATCAAGTCTTCCGTAGCTGAGATATTTAACAGAACTATTAAAGAAAAATTTATGAAATATATGCAATCTAGCAATGCAAAAAGATGTACTGATGTAGTACCTAAATTGGTTAAAAATTATAACATTTGATATCAGAAACATATAAAAATGACGCATGTAGAGGCTAGTAAACCCGAAAATGAGATGAAACTTTATAACGACTTTTGTATGTAGCCTTTAAAAGAAAGACAAATATAAATATAAATATAAAATATAATATAAAATAGGAGTTGGTGTTAGAATATCTACAATAAAAAAAATTCATGGCTGTAGATGCTCCAACATTCACGGAAGAGATTTTTATTGTTTCAGATATAATAGAACCAAAAATACCTCCATATATTTACAGTTGTAAGGTTTATTTTAATTTTCTTAAACAGTTATTTTATGTCGGCAAATCTGTACTATCATTTCGCTCTTTCCGTTTTCCCACCAAAATGCAAATTAGCTAGCGTATATTTAAGTGAAGGTTTGATATGGCTTGGACAGAGTGCGTTCTGCCTGCTGAAGACCACGTTGCTAGTTTGCTATTTTAAGATAAGAGACCCCGTCTTCGAAGTTGCTTTATTCTTGCCGATAGTGCATTTCACTCGGGTGTAAGCTTATGAGCCAACTTTCGTGGTTAAATTACTCTGCGTGGTCTTTGGCTATTATGTATTTAGATTTAGTTTCGCAAGGAATTTTTATTTTTAGTTCTCGCCATGTATGCTGGCTGATTTATTAAGTACCAGGTGTGCCTTTCGTCCATCTCACTTAGTTTTAAAATAAAGGATCTTTTATACCTTTCTCAAGTCTCTGTCGTGTTCTGAAGTGTTTGTGTAAGTTCGGAAAACTTATGCAGTGTTCTGAAGACTTAGCGATACGTCGCTTACAGTCTTATTAAAGATTGGCCACAAGTTACATTTTGTAAAAGGCTAGTATCTGACACAGCTATAGAGTAAAAGATTTAAATGGTGAGAAACTGAAGGGATATTTTATGATAATGAAATGGCAATACATAATAAAAATGATAACGTATACAAAACTGAAAAAAATATTAGAAAGAAAGGAAATATATGTTTAGTAAAATGGTTAGGTTACCCTGAGAATTTTAATAGTTGGGTTGATAAAGTTAAAATCTTACGTTTCTAAGACGAAGTCTTAGGCCTTAAGACGAAGTCACCTATTTTTATGTAAAACAAATGATTAATGTTGCTAGTTATCCACCCTTTGACGATACGCCAAAAGTTAGACCTATAAGTACTCCTGGAATTGGTTTTAAATTAACGGATGATGGAAATTATGATATGAATAACAAATTTTAAAAAAAATGCTTAAATCTTATAGAAGATAATTATGATGCTACTAATAAAGAATTTGTATTAAAATATATAGAAAGTAATTATATTGAATTAAAAAATGAATTACTCGGAAAAAAATTAGGAAATTAGGTAACAGTTCGTTAAATATTTTTGAAGAAAACGCAAGACACATTAGAACCACAGAAGGAAAGATTAAAGAAGAAAATTCCGATGACGATAATCGAATAAATGAAAGTATATCAGAATTTAAAAGGAAGTTAGAAAATAAATATTTGCATATTAAAGACATTTTGGATACAAAAGGAAAAGAATAGAAAATGTTGCAAATCCACTAAACGTCATGCTGCGGCAAAGTGTTTATTTATGATACTATTAACGATGCGATTTACTCAAATGATTTTATTTCTTTATATGCTGCTAGTTTGTTTGCCTCCATCATTACACTCCATCATAATAAAAAATGGACTATTATTTAATTTTCAATATTTACAAAATTTGGAATATTGAATGCAAATTCTGAATTTTTAATAGAAGTGGGTGTTATTAAAATCCCATTATTTTTAGAAAGTTCCAATTCAAAATTTGTTAAAGCACAAATTAAAATTGGTCATAATTTTTATATTTTGAATACAGATTTGAATAAAGATAAATCACTTTTTACGCATGTTCATGTTAAAAATAAAACTTCAAGCGAAGAAGAAAGTTAGTACTCTAAAATAAATAGATGTCAGTTGGGGCAAGGTTTCTAAAAACAATGTTTTAAGTAGAGGTTTAATTAGAAATTTTGAAAGTGCTGTTCGCTGTGATTTGATTTCTAGATATCAAAAGTTATCTGAATCTTTTGTTAGTGAATATAAAGATAGAGTTTACTGGAATAATGTTCTCACTTATCAAAATTTTTATCGAACGGTTTTTGATTTTGCTTGAAAATCTCATTAATCAAAGCATTGTATCTAGGTATCGAAAATTATTCGAAAAATTCATTTTAGATAACAGCAAAAACTGATTGTAATAAAATTTTAGAATATGAAACTTTATGTAATAATTTCATTTAAGTTTTAAAAAAATAAATATGAAATTAGTTTCTAGACATCAGGAATTATCGGAAAATACTATTAAAGAATTCAAATATGAATGATTAAAAATAAATGATTACAAATAAAAATTTAAGTGAAAACTTTTTAAATAAATATGAAGATAAAGTAGATTGATGTAATCCAAATTTATGTAAACAGGTGGAGAATAATTTCATTAAAAGAAATTATGAGTGTATTAAGACTCCCATGTATGCATACCTTAAAAAATGCTTGAAATTAAATAGTAAACTTTTAGAAATTCATCAAGATTTCTTTCAAGAGAGTGAAGTTTTTTAGAAAACTGATTTTGGGGAAACAATTTTATAAAAAATATTTCCTAATAAATGAGTGTCAGATTGTACCAAGCAATTCAGAAATTAAAAGATTTAACGACAGGTGATGACGAAAGATGAAAATTTTCTTGCAGAAAATATTTTGAAAAATATTTCTGTTGATGATATCGAAAATAGAAGGCATAATGATAATTTATATATTTTCAGAGGTATAAAAAAGATAGATGCTTTTATTACATAAAATCGAATAACTTTATATATTTTTCAAATGTATAGTATTTTCACTTTTTTTATCCTTGGAACAGCTCTGTGCAGAACTTTTCTGAGCTCTAATTCGTCCCATTTTATACATTTTTCAGGGGCGGGGGATTAAATATTTACTCTTCTGAATCCTTGATAATATTTTGATTTTGACGTATCAAAATATCACTCTATTTTATATTGAAAAGAATATTTAATTTATGCCCCTCCTAACAGGGCGTAATGATAAAAATCTGCAAAAATACACTATATATATCGTAGTCTCATTTGATATTTATCTTTTATTTTAAAAACTTTTTGAGTATATTTTCATTTTTCTTGTAATTTACCTTTTGAGTATATTTTCATTTTTCTTCTAATTTCTTTAGAGTCCATCGTTTTTAAAAATGTGTGAAAAGCATACAGATTTTGTTATAAAAACTTGATATGAGATAGAGTCGTGCAGATTTCTGACAAAATAAGGTAATTCAACTACTTGGATTCTATCTCCGGACACCACACAAATTTCTTCTAACTAAAATGGCTGAAAACTTTAATGTTGCCAGTAAACGTCGGCTAGCAAAATGGCTAGCGCTGGAATATTAACAGACAGGACTGAGCGTTAGGAAATAAAGCTGCAAGCTCCCAAAACCCTCACCTTAAATACTCTTTAATCTAATTTACATCCTGGTAAGGTCTAATGACATGGAGAAGACACGTTAAAGGTTCAAATCATGAGAAATGGGTACTTAACAGAAAATACTGTATATTTGCCCCCGACAGAATTTAAACTATTCGAAAACATTAGAAGTTTAATTCTTAACCTAATTATTTGAGCCAACCTTTCACAAAATCTTAAGTAGCTTAATATACTCATTATTTTCTAAAGTTAATCTTTCATTCATGAATTATTCAACAAAAGTTTCTAACCTTATTCTTTGGCTTATACTATAGCAGAAATATGTTTTGAATTACACAATATGTAAGCACAAGAATAATCTTTTAAATATGAATTTTTAAATCATCTCATCTAGAAGGTCGTCTTAACAGTTGAATTTTTATTCCCCTACATCTTTTTCCGTCCGCTGTCCATTTTATGATGGGAAAGAAGTGTGTAAAATTGGTAGTACTACAGCAGTTTCTACCTTTTAACCGAACCCTCATACTGTTAGAATAATTTAACACACCAGACTTTAATGGCACGCTGTTTTCAAAACCCATACCAAATGTTCTACACTTAAATTTCATTCAAAACTTTAAAATGTTGACTTTAGTTCTTACATTAATTATTCATGTACAGTACTTTTGAGATACTTAACTTCGAGATACTTAACATTATATTTACTTAGTTTCAGCTTTAACACGGAAAATTCATAAACGAGTACACTAGTTGCTATTATTTGACTTTGAACTGGTGCCAAAATTTTCTGCTGTTTCCAGCATTTCCGACTAAGCGAATATTAGCGTATTTAACACATAAACATGAATTCTTACAAAATAGATGAATTCATCAACAACAAAAAAAAATCTCTTAGTTGCTCTTACCAACTTAAATTTTCTTGCTTGAAGTGAAACGAAAGAATACTAGCACCTTAGTACCCATCGCATTCAAACAAAACTTCCACTTGAAATTAGTAAGTAAATTTTTAAGAAAGTAAATTTTCACTTCTCTTTTGCTTTTGTTGGAGTCAGCCAACCTCTTTGCTACAAATTCGCACCATAACGGGTAACCGAATTTGTTAACTCTAATTTTTCTTCGGGCAGATAATCATTGTTGTTATTATTGTAATCTCCTGGCCTTTGTTGTTATTGTATTTGGTCTTTGATCCTAGTTGACTTTTTTTTTTCCTTTTGCGTATGCTAGCCGTCTAGATCTCTTCGTTGGAACATGTTGTTGAAGCCAAACCATATCGGTTGCCATCCTTCTACGTTTTTTGGTGGCTGACATTTTAAAATTTTCCCCGCACTGGCAGCCTTGGTCTTTCCCAGCCTAGGTTTTGACATAACTGGCCTGGCATTCTACCGTCACTGTGTGCTTCTTGCTGATATTGTTCGCAGGAACATTTCCCCTTTCGTCGTCCTTCAAACTGCCTTGACCTCTTACTCGGATGCTCCCGACATGTCCCAGATGCTTAATCCCTCTTGGGACTGAAATTTTAGCACGCTACTTGTTCTTTTTTTCCCCCCTATTCCTTGGCTTTCCTTTTCGAGGATACATCCAACCTGGGCCTTTAATCTTTTTTATGATTCCAAGATTCTTTTTCTTTTGCTCTTTAGGACATTCCTGCCATGTAAACGCCATTACTGATTCAAACGACCTTTCTGACGAATCTCCATCTCTAACACAGCTCTTAAGAGCGGCATGTCAGTCTGCTCGTAACACTTTTTCAAGGGCTTACTCTCACTTTCACAAATTCACAATTTTTTTTTCCTTTCAAATACAACACCGCAAATTACGTCCAAAGGGGCGTTTTTTAAAGTTTTGTGTGTTACCTTTATTTATTAAATATCATGTTCTTCGCACTTCAACCATAAAATTCAGTTCAACAGCAATATCGCAAAATAATTTTAAAATGAGTATATCTTTAGAATTTCTGATACACAGTTCCGCTCGCTTTAAATGAAAAGATTTTTTTTCTAGAGTGTTGCCATTGCTCGCTTTTAAATCGCCTGAGTTTGTTCATCAAAAATTCGTTAAAGTTTCACAAAATAGGAAATAGATAATAAAACAAATTCCAAATTCGGGCTTCCAGATGCGTATATTCGGGTGGAAACGTACGTTAGTCAAAATTGAATGGCTCTAGGTAACCGTTGTTTTATCACATTGGGAGAAATATATATACATTTATGCAGATTCTTCATCATTTAATTTCTTTAAATATAATACAGGGCTGCAAGATTTTGTGGCAACAATTTGAAAAGTGATTCAGACTTTTAATGTTTCCAACGCAAAATCTCAAAACGAAAACAATAGTCCTTCACGGACAAAGCCCTTTGCACTAATAAAGTATAAAAAACTGCTATGGTGTAATAT
Organism: Stegodyphus mimosarum; assembly: GCA_000611955.2. NCBI lineage: Eukaryota > Metazoa > Arthropoda > Arachnida > Araneae > Eresidae > Stegodyphus > Stegodyphus mimosarum. The sequence goes on from KK119156.1 coordinate 210,289, forward strand.
AAATTATGGTCTGACATTTATCAACATTTCAGCTGCCCGCAGTGTTTACATTTTACTGTTAATTATATAACGAGTTTTTTTCGGCTTGATAAAGTGCGTATTTCAGCTTAGAATATTTTTTTGTGAAAAAAGATCCCTGTGTGGAATGAATTACAAAACAGAGGAATAATCGAATATTCCTAAATTGCATGCCTTTTGACATGAATTTCCAGTTTTCATACAAACATATTAACAAAGAGCACATTTTAAGAATTTTTTTTCCATTGTTCGAGTTAGCTTTCTGTCATCCCTCTCTCGCCCCTCCTCCAAATAAAGGGGGAACATAAAACTTGTTCTTATATCTCATTTTCACCCCAAAAGCAGGATGTTCTGCTTCTAAATAAAAATAAATAAATAAATAAAAAGGAAAAAAGTGCTCCCAATGTGTTTAAACAGAGCTGTTAGGAAATTACGTCATTGATCACCTGCTCTTCGTCTCTGACATTTACTTCAATGATAAAGCAATGGGGAAGAGATCTTTTTTCCTTAATCGTCCTGAACTCATTTTAGAACTGTACTTATTCAATGCTGAATTTTCAGCGTCTACTTCAACTTTTTTATTGATAAATTACATGTATTATATGCTTCAGGTACATAAATTGTATTAATCTCAGAAAATCCTAATACATGGCAGTATCCTAATCGCAAAATAAGTACAAAAAGCCCTGAACCTAAACCGAAGAAAATGTCGAAAACAAATCTCCATGAGGTACCAAAAGTTATTTGAGCAAGTACATCGCATCACTTTGTAGTTCTTAAACCATTGCATATGTTAGAAACATACCCACGGGTCTAAAGATATATTGGACTAGCTTCTTTATAAAGAAATGTCGCATTCTCTCGTGCGTGCTGTCTTGATGTAAGTGGTTCTATCAAGCTGAAGATCTATGGTTCGAATAGTGGCGAAGGCATAACTGACTTTTCGTGTTTCTTGTTTTCAATCAATCCTAATGTCTCCCTAGCTTCATATTGTTAAAGGCCTTTTGCAGAGTAGTATGGAATTCATAGAGATGAATCCTTACATCTTCGTGATGTTGGACAGGTGCGACTGCATTGGTTGCACCGGCTCTGCCACCGGCCATGCTTTTTTCATACTTTTAAATGGTTGGCTAAAATTGAAACCAAGGGCAATTTAATCCCTTACTTGGAAACACTTCTCGGTCATTTGACAATTTTCATTATCAACTTTGATCTTATTTGGCGATTTTACTTCAGTTTTAAAATCTTTTTTTAATATTTGGATCACATTAACATAATTTTTTATCACAATAAGCGGTATATTTTCCACTTTTCGCACACAAGCGGGCGAGACATTAGCAGTTCTTTAACAATATCCGAATAATAACATTAACCATGATCACATTAAGTGGCATCTACTGTATATCTCAGTATACGTAGAGTAATGAGTAAGAAGAACGAAACTCATATACGGACACATATGGACATACATGAACTATACCATGCACTTCTGACAATCTGTAGCTCCATGCCTAATAAGCCAGATAATCCCAAATCATAAAAATATCAATCGAGCTCAGTTCTGCGTTATATTTACTTTTTTGTAGACGGACTATACTGAAAAGAGATTTTAAATATAAATGATGCTAATGCCTTTAAAACATCAGAAACATATTTCTAACATCCTGGTTGTATTCTTTTATTGGCAATTCTCTCACGTCTGAAGAGCGATCCAGGTCAAAGCCAAAGAGATTTCTATCATTGTTAATATTATAGCAGGTGTGTGTATAAATGCTCTCGAAGAGATAAATTTCTCACTTCCTATTTGTGCAAGTAAGCCGGCATCTATCATCGTGAGTATCGGTCGGGTATCGGAAGCGTTTTCGTCCATGCCTACGAGGGACTTTTCCGACCGGTTTTCACTCTCTTTCGCTGCTTGGAGTTCAAGGTGAAGGACCGGCTTCGGCCTGTCTTTTCACCTAGCGCCTCGCTTCAACATGAACGTTTAACTCTCCTGAACAGTCCGACGATATGGTTCCTGATTTATAGAAAGCCAGCTGAAGTATTTCCTTGAAAATATTCATTCTACATGCAGTTTCCGAAAATTCATCCAGGATTGAATTATTTTTTTTATACAAGAATCATGAGTGAACTCTTTGTGCTTTCTAATGCTCATTCATTGTCCATCGCCACATGGTGCGCTGCTCCAAATTAATTCACCGGTAGAAGTTTCAATATCACAAAAAATTTCAAGATAAGTATAATGTTGGTCTACATATATTTTCGATACAAGGTTTTTCGTGATTTATAGAAAACGATGCAAATGGACTGTGCGCCGAAGTGTATCGTTTAACGAGTGGACGTTCTGCATGTATAGTAGGACTATAGTTATGATCTGGTTATTTAATTTTCTTATTTAATTTGTTTGAACTCCAGAAGTAAATATTTTGATTGCAAAAATAAATTGAGGGAATTTTAGATGATTAACTTGTAGTTTCTTCTTCAACAATCACAGCGTCTGGGGTAAGTACATTATTTTATTATCCTCTGCAGGTCACATGTTTTATCCCTATCTTTCGGGTTATTGCAGAACCACTTTTAATCTCCCCCTTTTCGGCTTATTTCGGCCTTTTTATACATTATCGGCATATATATCTGTTATGTACCTGGCTGGGGTGAGCCAATCAGCTGCCTACCCCGCGGGAAGATTCTAGCAAGTGAGACAGACGAGAGTTGTCTGGGAAAAAGCGTGGTAGGGCGTGTACGCCTGAGTTAAGAGTTTCGTTTTTAGCCAGCGTGGCTGATTTCATTTGTAAGGTATTGAACACCTGTGTTTCTTCCGAGTTACTTTCTTTAATCATAAAATAATATCAACTTCATGTAAATATTGTATATAAAAGTCGTGCTTTTATAATAAAGGATTAAATTTTCTAATAATGTATTGAGTCCCGTCTCTGCCATCCCGATAAGCATGACAATATCCCTTTCATATTATTTTTACCTATTATTTTTACTACATACAAATAATGTTTACTACACTATTCAAAGACTCGAGTAAAGGCAATTTGGTAATAAAGGTGAGAGATAGTATTCTCTGGAAAAGATGACAGCTGCCACTACATAACATCGCATAAAAAGACATCTCTACAAATGACGATTCTTTACATAAAGCAGGACTTTTATATTCTTTTTCCAGCGGTAACCCACGCATTAAATTTCAGTGGATAATCTAAGTATTTCGCATATGTTCGCCATTTCTCTTTCTTTCTTGATGCAGTTCCTGAACAGAATAATAATTCAAATGTAATATTTTCTGCAGTTACTTTTCGTAAAAAACGCTTTCAATCATTACTCCAACAAGGCCTTTTCCAACTTTCTTGGCCTTAGGTATATGAATTTCAACTATTTAAAGCTAAAGTTCTGGCTCAGAACCCCACGAACACTAATAAGCGAATAATCGCTTAAGTGTGTGAACAGAATACGTAAGACTGAAAGAGGGTTTAATAACCCTTTATTTCTCAGTATATTTACAATCAGTTCCGACTTAGAACTTTACATAAAGCCGCCACTCGGGCTTGAACTTAAATACTAATAATTTGAACTAAAATTAGCATAACTAAAGCTCTTAAATGATATAGCCGAAACTATCAAAATCTAACTAGTTGGCCCCTAAGTATTAATTAAATCGACGAAGCCTAGCAAGGGCCTAAGATATGGCCGAGCGTAATAACAGCTAAGAGAGACGTAGCCAGAAGGCAAACGCGCGCTAGTCAGGAATCAGACTCTCTCTCTTGAAGTCGGTTAAGTCACGACTTAAATAGTACTCATTCTCATTTGCATTATCTGCGTTTCTGAAATTACATTCTGGCAGGAAATTGTAAGCTGAAATTAGAATAACATAAGAAAGATACAAAACTTAAAATAACTGTTAATTAACATAATGTAAACCTTACATCTAAACAGGTGAGTTTCTAGGAAAATTCGTGGATTGTGAAAATTTCTCTCATCCGTCTGTTTTTCTAGAATTTTTTATTAATAATTTTTAATTTCATAACGCGCATTGTATTTCCCGCTTTGAAGATAGATTTTAAGTAGAATTTTATACAATTTATTTAGTAGATAAGCATATCTTTCTTTAAGTATGTCTTACATAGATCCTTGTACATTGATTTAAGTAGATCATTATACAGTTATAATTTAAGTAGATCTTTATAAAATTGATTCCATACTTGCTTTTCATTGTGTTTATTTACATTCACTGTTTCAGTTTGGAAAGAATGATGCCAGGCGTAACTATAAATGGAAATTAGTTTATGTTGTTGTGTTGTTGCTTATCTCCATGTCTAGGAATTTACTAGACGAGGTCCATGAGTCCATTCACCTTCAAAAAATCGAAAACAAGCACAGGAGACTTGTAAAGGTCCTCAAGAGACAATTCCAGGCACTCAAGTATATGTGTCGGTGAAGCCGGTGCATTTTGACATTTAGAACAAATTGGGTGCATCTTGTAACCTCTCTCGAAAGTGAGTCCTTTCAGGTGTCCACTGAAGAATCGGGAAAGTGTTGTCTGAACACATCTATCGCAGTCAATAGCAAGGGATCTTCCAGGACAATCAGCTTGATACCAGGGATGATTCGGCGGAACGAGCCAAATTTGCCTGTCTGCATGTCTTCTAATGGAGTACAGTTCAAGATATGTCAGTGAATTGGTAACTGGTAATGGTTCTTCAGAACCCTCCTTCGCCAGAATGTCCGCAATTTCATTACCCTAAATGTCAACATGGGAAGGAATCCACTGAAGGTGTACCTCACAGAGTGATGAGACCTTCTTAAGTTTGCTAAGAATTGCACTTCCGGCCCTATCACCAACTCTTCGCCAGTTTGAAAGATATTGGATGGCGCTACGACTGTCAGTCAGAAACCATACTGCCTTAAGATCTGTAAAGGATAAAATAGCATTTAGTCCTTCATCGATGGCTATAAGCTCACTCTTAAAAACCGAGCTGAAGTCAGAATTT
>KK119156.1:215962-313014 GCA_000611955.2 Stegodyphus mimosarum
ACATGTCTATACTAGTGATCTCTGGATCGAGAACGAAGCCCAAATATTTGGGATGTTTGTCATAAGTAAGAGGCAAGTTATTCATAAAAACTTTTGGATGGTAATTATAAATCCTCTTATTAGTGGTAAAAAACTAACAGTAGATTTAGTTGGATTAAAACTCAATTTGTGGTCTTTCGAGAATTTCCACACTTCTCCAAGGGTAAAATTTAAATCAGTCTCAGTTGAACTCACATCTGGGCCAGAGCTCCAAAGGTTATTCATTACCTTAATGTAAGGATACATGATCATTCACTGAAATGCTTCCACATTTTGCTTTTGAGGATTTTATGAAATCGCTCGATGACGCTTACATTCACTATACTTTTCTCGGTAGTGAAACAACAAACATTTTCTTTCGTTAAAGGAATGTGAGCCAAAATGTTATTCAAGTTTACAAAAATTATTATCCTCATCATTAAACGTCAATATTTCCCAGCCAAATGAAAAACGACAATCATAGCATCAGTAAGGAAGCCAGGACAGGAGCCGTATGATCCTACGTCATACATACCAATAAGCTTGCTCTCTATACTGAGAAAAATTGCCGAAGTAGCTATACTGCATCATATCAAAAGATTCATCGGAAACGAAAATATCCCGGTTTGGCAACAATAAGGCTATAAAAGATAACACTCTACAACGAATTAACTTAACCGTGTGTCTGAAATTATAGCACAAGGTCTACAGAAACTCTCTATTACACGAGCACTCTTTCATGATAGTACAAAGGCCTTCGTTTGTGTATGGCTAGAACAATTCAAATGCAAATTAATCGTCCTGGGATTCCCAAACTATATCATTAACATCATTTCATTAATTCCTATCTAATATATATCGCCCAGGGGATGGGCTTAGAGAACTCTGCGATGCTACTGGCTAGAATCTGTACCTAGGCAGTCTCCGCCACGAAGGTATACAAATTACGAACCTAATGGTTCTGAAAGCCCAGTAAAGATTGGTTGGTCATTATTGGTCAGTCGTGTGTCGGACACATTCTATAGCTCAAAGCTCTAGTAGCCCGGAGGGGCGTCTCGGGTTTTGCCTGGGGGGGCGCCCGGAGTTTACTGGATAATGTCCCTGGGAGACAGGCAGCCCGTGTGACTGGTAGGTAGCAAATAGGCGACCAGTGTCGCGCCTAGGTACGACGGCGCTGATATCGCCAAGGTGCAACGGCAGGAGTTGAATCCTGGGCCTGGTTCGTCGGGCGCTGCAGACTCGTTGTGCCATTAAGTTAAAGGAGAATTATACGAGACATTATACTAGGAATGCCCTTATCTTATCTAACAGATAGATGCTTGTCGTTCGTTACAATAACACCTACTTCACATGTCGGCAAATCTTTGCTGACATACCACAAAGATAAATCCTTGACCCAATCTTGTATATTACATAGATTACAATCAGCATTTATACATCAAGTTACTAAGAACGTTAAACACATCTAAAGAGAAAGCTAACTCGGGCATCTCAGTTCACGCAGAACGAACAACTCACACCAACAATAACTAAGCAACTGAGAGCACATGCTCTCTCTTCGACCTTAAATTGTTTTCAAGTACTTTCTGCTTCTCGAAATTACTGGAAATCAATACGAGGGTAAATTTACGGTTACAGCTAACATAATAGTCAATTACATTTATTCAATTTCAATACGCATTATGATGACACAGGGACCGGGCTCAAAACTTGCCAAATTTGGCAACAAAATAACTTGGCGATATCTCGCCACATTACCATTACCGATATCTAACCACATTACCAAATGATATAACCATTTGCTCAATTTTAAATGCACTTTTCCCTGTATTTTTACTTTTCTGGTATAGCTTCTCTTTAGATTTTTTATGTTACAAACAAAATACAGCAATTTTACTAATAATTCTACTGAAATTACCAATCTAAGTACAAAATTCGTAACACTTGTAGGTTTTTCCTTAGTTCAATTAACCAATTTTTCAAATTTTTGTTATCTTTCCTGAACTCCTCAACTTCCCCTCGCATTTCCTCACCAGGATGCTAGGTAAGTGAAGTGAGTATTTAAAAGAGTGAATCTTGGAGTTTGTTTAGAAAGTGTATTCGCTAGCCAGCGCACGTTACGAATCTGTCCTTGCTGTAATGCCTTTTGGCCATTTAAATAATTATCACGCTGGTTAAGTTGCCGAGTCAACTTAGTTATCCATAATGTAAAGTGCTAGTCCAGCACTACTCTTTAGACTTGAATTGATTTGTGTAACAACTCTTAAGTTCGACCGCAATTTGTCAGTTTTCACGCATGTGCGAGAAGTCGCCAGGTTCCTTAGTAGGATCTTGTACAGTTTATATGGCTAAGGAGAGTAAGATCCTATACATTGCTCCCTTCCCAAGGACTGCACAGGACGTGCAGTACAATCCCTGGACAAAAAGGTATACTTACAACTAAGAATATCAATGCAATACTTAAACAATGATTGCAATAAATAACGTAACACAAATCAAAAATTAAATCAATAAATGTGTGAACAAATTTCCAAATTTAGAAAAAATAGGACCATGGTTTTACTATGTTTACATTATATACAGTACGTACTGTGGCCATAGTTAAGAGCTAGCCTGTCGTAATGAACGATCTTAGGCTTCGAATTCGATGACTTACTGATCCGAACTACGGCGTCGTTCAGCTTGTTTAGGACTGTATAACGACCATCCCAAGCTGACTGCAGCTTAAGACAGAGTCCTTTGCATCGAGTCGTATTTCACAACCATACCTTGTCTCCTTTGCTAAATCAGTGCGCTGTATACCTCGTGTCACGCCGGGTCTTTATCTTCTGCGTCGCCAAGTTGACCGGCCATCGTGCAAAACTGTGCATCTCTTCAAACCGTGCCTGGAGATCTTGGATGTACCCCTCAGGCGACGAAGGCGCATCCAGAGAACGACCGAACAAGAAATCTCAAGGCAAATGAAGGTCACGATCGAAGAGCATATGCGATGGGGAATAGCAGGTAGTCTCGTGGATAGCACTGCGATAAGCCAGTAAAAGAGGTAACTTCTTCTCCCAGTCCTGTTGGTTTCTGGAAACCACCAACGAGAGGTTATTAAGGATGGTTCGATTAAATCCTCTACCATGCTATGGGAATGTAAAGGTATTGTTTGTATTTTATCAATGCCGAGGAGTTTGCAATCTTGATCATGAAAAGGATATGCTTGAGGCCATTTGGTGAAGTAATCGATGACAAAGAAGATGTATTTGTTGCGATCAGCATTTTGCGCCAGAGGTCCCAGGATGTCAAACGGGATATGTTCAAAAAGCGTTCCTTTATTGTAACGTTGTAGCTTCCCTCGGCTGCGTTTCTTCTCTTCTTTCCGACCTGCTCATCGCAAGGTTGACACAACGTTTGCACGCCATCCTTTGCATTACTTCAGTAGAAGCGCTCTCGATCTCTCGGCAGTCTTAATTATTCCGAAGTGGCCTCCTGTATGGCTACTATGTAGTTCTCTAAGGAAATCCGCGATCCGGGACCTTGGAAGTATCAGCTGCCATTGGAAATCCTTTCCTTCATCTGATTCGAATTTTCGGTACAAGACACCGTTTCGGATGTGGAGTGAGTCCCAGAGAGCCCAGTATTGATTTGTCGTAGAACTAATAGATCGACATGTCCTGCCAGGTAGGTTTTTCTGTTTGAAGACTTCTTTAAGTCAATTATGGGTTTAACGCCGCCATCCTCTAGATGCGTTTTCCTGAATATTTTGTCACTCCGTGGGTCTCGACTAACCGATATTGATGTCGTAACTTGTCGTGCGACCGGCTTAAGCAGCTCGTACTTCGCTTCGACCCTGGAACAATATCGGCAGCTTTCTGGACAGGGCACCGGGAGTTTCTATGTGATGATCATTTCCGATGACGGATAGTGATGCCATATTCCTGAGTCTCTGTATCCTCCTAGCCATTTGGCCATCAGGATTCTTGAAATTTAAAAGTCAGGTCAACGACGCATGATCCGTGCAGAGCAGGAATTTTCTGCCGTAGAGGTAATGATGGAAATTTTCTACGGTTTTAACAATGACGAGCAACTCTTTTCTGGTGGCACAGTAATTCCGCATTTTCACTCCAAGTTCGACAGGCATTTGCTCCGGTAGGCTACTACACGCGTTCGGCCGTTTATCTCTTGGGACAAAACAGCACTGACACTTTTGTTGCTCGCATCTGTTTCGAGAATAAATGGTTTGTCGAGCGGAGGATACGTCAAGGATTGGAGCAAATGTTAAAGCTTCCTTCAAGTTGCTAAATGCATCTGCAAAACCTTTTGCTTGTTCTCTGTCAGCTTGTGAAGTGGTCTTGAAATGGAAGAAAATTCCTTCAATATCAATTCTCTCTTCAATTCTCCTTCAATCCTCACAAATCTCCTATATTAGGTGCAAAGACACAGGAAAACGTCTCAGCTGATGAGAATTTTCGAGGCGTCTTCAGCCTTTAACTGCTGACACATTTTTTGAATCTGTACACACATCTTCGGCAGAGGTGAAATGTCCAAGGTAGCTCACTTCCTGTCTGAATTATTTACATTTGGCGTGACTTAATTTTAAATTGTTTTCCTTCAGTTTCTGAAGCCCCTTTTTAAGATTTTTTAAACGTTCTTCAAAACTCTTCCCGACGATGATAATGTCATACAGGTATGTCAGACAAGCTTCTTAGGAAAGACCTCTCAACACAGTCTCCATGAGGTGTTCGAATGTTGCCGGCGCATTAAATATTCCAAACGGCATCACCGTGAGCTGCCAAAGTAATCTCGGATATCCCAGTTGCCGCGGAACTAACTATTCGCACCAACAATAAGTAAGCAACTGAGAGCACATGCGCTCTCCTTGGCCTTAAATAGCTTTTAACCAGCCGCCGAGATATTTCTAGTACTTTCTGCTTCTCGAAATTATTGGAAATCAATACGAGGGTTTTTCTGTATAATCTATACTCATTCATTTATTACTGTACACATTATTTATTTATTCTTATTCATATGAATGAATACGTTCTCAATCAAATGAATGAATTTCTGTATAATCTATACTAATTCATTTATTTATCAATGTATACTCATTATTTATTCAATCTATACTTATTCCTTTGTTTTTAAGGATGAAGTCAGCGGAGCTGAAGCTAAAACCCCCTATAACCCTGGATATTTCTTCATCAAAAGATATATATTTTTACTAAGTAATTTTTCGCTTTCATCAGTGGTAATAGACTCATATTTAACTTTCTTCTTACGTAAATTTAATAATGTCACATATTCATCTGTTATACGATTTTCATTCTGTTTCCATTTTTTGTATACTCTTATCAGATTTTTTAACTCCATAAAAGACTAGTTTATCGAATTTTTGTATATTATTGATACCAGGCGGATGAGTATATATAAATTTACGAATACAAGTTGTTAAATGATTATTGATTCTCATGTCTTCGATTATACCACAGTAAACATAAATATCATCAGATTTGTATTCTAAGTCGGCTAGTTGTTGTCCTACTTGATATTTTTTTCATAGATTTTTTGGTTCAGATCCTAAAACTTTATAAAAATTACCTCTGGTTAAATCAATTTTATAATTTTCTTCTAACTGGATGCTAAATTTCTTTTCTTCTTCTGTTTCACCAATTTGAACAGAAGAGATGAATTAATTTCGTTCTTGTTTTGGAGAGATTCTGATTATGACTGGATTTCTTTGATTAGATTTGATTCTCTAGAGAGATTTCTTTGATTTATTTTCTTTACATATTTTATTTGTTTAATACATCTTATTCATCTATACCCTTACCGATCTTTTTTAGCCTCTTTCCGTTGAAGAATATGATGTTATTGTTTTGTATATAATTTCGGTCAAAAATGCATTGATTAATCTTTTCCCCCGTCACATTCTTCTACTTTTTTTTTAAATTTTATCCTTTGTTCTTGTAATGGCAGAACGAGACGCGACTAAATGAGGTATAATTTCTCTTTCCATTGCTTCTGCGTTGCTTATTACCTGCTTCAATATTTCCAAATTTTCACTCAAGCTCACCTGATAATTAAAATCATTTGTCTATTTTTATTAGTATTTTATCTATACCTTAATCAATAAAAGGATCTAATATATCACCTCCTTTAAGCTTAGTTTGAGTACCTGTTGTAAATTTTTCTTGAAATAATTTTTGAAAGCCATCCGCATATTCTAATTCAGGTATAATTCTTCATTATTCTAATGGAGGAAATGATATGTTTTGTATAGCACTTTGAAATATTTTACAAATCCTTTATTTCATTTTTCATAGTTTCTATTTCTTTAGTAATAGGTTTATGAAATTCATCCAAAGAATTCTGAATCCCTAATTTTTTTAACTGATCTTCATTATTTTTTCTTATTTGTTTAACTAATCTTGTTTTTCCAACTGAATCTGTTATTTGTTCTATGCGTTTTTTCCCCACGTTCTTTTTCTAATTTATTTAAATCCATTTATTTAATATGGAATTTGATTTAATTAATGTAAATTTACTCATCATCTGTTTTCATTAGTTATAAATTTTTATTTACTAATCGTAAATTTTTATTTACTAGTCGTAAATTCTTTCTAAAAAGGAAGGATTTACATTCTTAATAAATAAAATCCTCAAAAAAGAAAGAATATCTTCCTTATAATATTAGAGGAACGTGATGAAGATAATGATGATTTTACAGACCAAGATCAGCATCCTTTATTATCAGTTCGCATCTTTAGGCTTGTAATTGTTGGAGATACAGGTAAAACAACTATTACAATAACATTAATTAAATACTATTTCCATTTTGATGCATTGTATATATGCGTAAAACATATTGAGGAAGCTAAATACTCTAAACTACAGTAAAAATATACTTTCTTTGAAGATATTGGAAGTTCTTTGGCAGAAGTGACAGTTTTTTGACTTTTTCTGTTTCTTTGACATTAGAAACCCTTTCTTCATTGTGTCCAACTTTATTTTCGAAAGCGTCTATTATGACTTCCACAGCCTCAAATTTGTTTTCTATTATGCAGGTAATTTCTCTTTTCATTTCCTCTTGGCTTACTTCAATATTTTTTCGAACAGCTTCCATCTTTTCTTGAACGGCCTTCATCTCTTCTTTAACGCAGTCGAGGCGCTTTTAATCTCTTCTTGGGCAAAAGCAGTCATCAACTGCCTTAGTTGCTCGTCCATCACTCTTATCACAGGCATTGAACCCCACTCTTGACACCAAAATTGTTGCGTGCTTACTTTTTCCTAATTGATTGAATTGAATACATACAGGGCCGATTATAGGTTAATAGAAATTTATTTTATCAAAATAAACGCTTCAAAGTTCTGGAGCTTCCCGCAGTAATCCTCGTACAGGTTTTACAATATCATAGAGTACAATCAATAGTTACGAATGAAACTACTAAGAATGTTAAACACAACGCAATGCAAAACATACCTAAAGAGAAATTAACTCAGATAGCTCAGTTGGCGCGGAACTAACTACTCGCACCAACAATAAATAACTAAGCAACTGAGAGCACATGCTCTCTCCTTGGCTTTAAATAGTTTTCAACCAGCCAGAGATATTTCTAGTACTTTCTGCTGCTCGACATTACTGGAAATCAATACGGAGGTGGAATTACGGTTACAGCTAACATAGTAGTCAATTATCTTTAATCCATTTCAATACGTATTAAGGTGATACAAAATCGAAATTAAGGTGATACAATCTCGCCAAATTACAGAGACACCCATTTACTCAATGTTAAGTGCACTTGCCCATTAGTCTTACTTTTTCGGCATAGCTTCTCTTTACATATTTTTATGTTACAAATGAAATACAACAGTTTTACTTATAATTCTTCTAAAATTACCTATCTAAGTACGAAATTCTCAACAATATATTACATATATTAGTTTCATACATTAAACATATTATTTCCAAATTCTGGACTGCTAAATCTAGGCTCACCCTTAGCTGTCCGGAACTCCTTTTATCTGTCAAAAATGAAGTTTTCATGTACAAGATTGCCACGCTGAGCGATGAGAGCTTGTACACGTCACAGCATTAAATCATACAGGTTGTGAATGTAATCTTGGCGAATGGCGTTCCATATGGCTTCGACTTCACGCCAAAGTTCAGTCTTAGTGTGTCCTTAACCAGCTGTACAAGAGTCACCGACCGATGAAATCTCAAACATGCTCAATGGGGGAATCTCGGGAATAAGCAGGCCATGGAAGAAACGAAACCTGTTGTACTCTAAAGAAAACTTGTGCAGTCTGAGAAACATGTGCACGACCACTATGCTGCTGAAATACAGCTCCCAGAATGCGTCGAAGAATGGGGAGGACTTCTGACTCCCCAACTTCCCTTATGTAGCGATCACTGTTGAGGTTCCCAGCAATCTGCGTTAGATTGGATCGACAATTATACCCAATAGCTCCCCACACCATGATCCCAGGCGTTTGTGCCGTGTGACGCTGGATAATACACTGCGGGAGCAGATGTTCCTCTCTGTAACGCCTACGGGTACTCCTCCATCATCGTACTCCAAACTGTAGCGAGATTCATCCGAGAAAATAACTTGTTGCCACAAGGCACGCCACAAGATGTGTTGTCCTGCCCACTGAAGTCGTAGACGTCCATTGTTCAGAGACATGAGAATCATGCCATGTCCATGATTCAAAGGAACCCTTGCACGCATTTCATGCTGCAGCAGACGGCGACGAACCGTGCAGCTAGAGAGCACAACACCTGTAGGGAGCATTCCACAAAACATGAAATAAAAATTTCTTGGGTGAAAGCGTACGTTGGATATAAGGGAAAGGAGCGTCATGGTGGTAGCGGTCGACCTAGGGCCACAACAAAGTGATTGTCAGATCAGTTGTCACAGGGCCTGATTCATTGCTATCAACGGTCAGAAGTGCGGCCCGCATACGAGTGTCCACTATGACCATTCGCAAACGGCTGATAGAGCAAAACTCGGCTGCCTCTCACCCCCGCACACTGTCGAACCAGATTACAGTGGTGCTTGGCTCTTTCAAGTTGGAATGATGCTGACTGAGGACATATAGTCTTTAGCAACGAATTCCGCTTCCAACTGTGTCATGAGGTTCATCTAACACGAGTGACATTTCCCTTGATAGCTGGACCCTTTTGGTCGTCATTAGAGGTACACTTACAGCACAGAGGTACATCGACGACATTGTGAGACCTGATATGCTACCGTTCCTTTTGCAGTACCCTGGCCTTACTTTAAGCAAGATAATGCCAGACCACATACGGCACGTGTTGCTATGACCTATCTTACAGCTTGTCAAACACTTCCTTGGCCAGCCAGATCTCTCTCCCATCGAGCATGTCTGGAATATGGTGGGAAGGTGACTGCATCAACCAGGCAATGTTGATGACCTAGCCCGACAATTAGATCAAATTTGGCAAGAAATACCGCAGGAAACCATCCGGGAGCTTTATCAATCTATGTCACGCCATGTGGCAGTTTGAATCCAGGCTGGAAGTGGGTAAACACCTTCTTAAGCTCGTTAATTTGTAACTATGTAATTCTGAAATAAATGATTCAGTTGTTCTGAAATTTTAATCTTTTTCTATTCTGTACATAATCTTCCCATCCACTAATTTTTGTCCCCATCGGGCAACTTCTTCTTGGTTGCTCGGCTTTTTTTCTGTTATACACTGTTGTGCAAAAATTAAGGACGAAGTCGAAAAATTAGCATATCAGCTGAACGAAGAGGCAGAGCGGACAGAAAGACCAATCAGGAGATTAAGTAAGGTGATGTATGGTAGCACATGCGCAGATATGCAGGTAGACGTAATGGGGGAGTGTCTGAGTAGTATAAAGCATGTTGTCTGTGTAAGCTCAGTATTTCTGGCAAAGAGATTGCACGCCGTATAGCAGTTAAAATCACACCGAGTTGCTGCCTCAGCGAGAAATGGCGAATAATCAATCTGTTAGACGACATCTGGATGCTTTTACCCAAAGTCGAATCATTGGGAAGTTGGAGGAAGGCCGCAGTGTGACAAGTGTGGTTGCAGAGTTCGGAATTGCTCACAGCATCGTTTCACGACTTTGGAGACAATTTCAAACTACAGGAACAGCTATCCGGGGGTTTAGTAGTGGTCGTCCACGAGGAACCACACCCGCAGATGACCGGTATATTGCCTTACAGGCCAGAAGAAACAGGCGGCAGACAGCGGGAGAAATCGCTAGACACACGACACAGGCGACTGGACGACCGATATCGCGTTTTACCGTGGCCAGAAGACTGCACGGTGGTGGTCTGTTTGCACGACGCCCTGTACGGTGTGTACCTCTAACGCCTGCCCATCGGAGAAGGCGTTCTCTGTGGTGCCGGGAACACCGGAATTGGAGAGACAATGAATGGGGACGAGTACTCTTTACAGATGAGAGCAGATTTAGTCTGAGTTGCGATTCTAGACACATACACATCTGGACAGAGCGGGGAACACGCAATAACCCCTTCAACATCATCAAAAGGGACTGTTTTGGAGGTCGCGGAGTTCTCGTTCGAGCAGACATAATGCTTGGTAGCCGGACCGACCTTCATATCTCCCAAGGAGGTTCGTCACCTGGGACTGCTATTGTAACGAGGTTCTTCTTCCTTACATGCGTCTTTTCACAAGGGCTATGGGTCCTCAGTTCCTCTTCATGGACGACAACGCTCCACCTCATCGCACAGTTACTGTCGAAGAGCTGTTGGAGAGTGAAGATATTGAACACATGGATTGGTCGGCAAGGTCTCTGGATCTAAATCCCGTCAAGCATGTACGGAACTTACTAGGGAGACCCGTGGCAGCACGTAACTTACCGCCAGTAACGATTCCGAAACTGCGATTGGTGCTACAAGAGGAACGAGCAGCAGTGTCTCAACAGCTCATTAACAACCACATATCCAGCATGCACAAATGATGTGAAACCTGCCTAGCAGTCAGGGGAGATCATATCCCCTATTAAAGACCGGATGTTTCTTGCTGGACACCCATCACAGGGATGTTTCGGCCTTCAGTCGCATTGCGCTCCATGCTACTTTTTCAATAAAGCTTCTTTTTATCCCTCTGATTTCTCTTTTAGTAAGTGTTGCTTACATTACTCATGTCCTTACGTATTGGGGATCTTACGGTATTAAATGTGTTGATTTGGAAAGCTTTTGTACAAAGTTATATTGAAAAAACCGTCTCGTCCTTAATTTTTGTACACCGGTGTATGTAAAGAATGGAATAAAAAATAGAGCGATTCAGACCGTAGAAAGAACTACTTAGAAAACATTAAAATCTCGAAAAAAATGAAAACCATAACCCATGAAGACCTTTGTCAGATCCTTTCAGGTCACGGTAGAATCCCTGCTTACCTAAACAGATTTAAAATTCAAGAAAACGCAAACTGTTTACTATGTGGAATTTGGGAAATCACAGGCACTACGTGGAAGAATGTGAATTAATAGACGATCTTAGGAATAGCAAGAAGGACTTTAAAGACCTGGTTTTTATTGGAAATTAAGCAAAAAACATAGTAAAAGAGATCACGGAAAGAATTAATAAAAACCTGATCGCAGTTGGAATAGAACAATAACAAAGGCCCAGTGTGGCTGCTGCTGGAGACTTCGCTTATTTATCGTGTGTTGTCCTATATGTTTTTCTTTCGTGGCCAGTCTAGAAAAGTCATAAGGGTTTGCCAGGAGGGTACAAATGTGAGTAATACGATCCGATCCACCTCGTCTAAAAATAGACCTTATGATCTTGTTTGGGTCGCCTCTAAGTTTACCACAAAACAAATATCAAGCACAATCACAACATTAAAACACAAACTATAAACACTCAATTAACACAAATCAAGTAAAAAGAAACAAGAACATATAAAATTAAGACAATTTTGCCAGGAGGGTGGACTGCGGCATACCTACCTACCTGCCTACAGCACAACACCTGTAACCGTTCTCCAACGTTATGCTAACACACAGTACGCTGTACGGTCCATCACAGCCATGCGGATGAGATGTATGTCGTCCCGTGTCATTGTGCTATTACATGTCCACTCTCAGGATTTCGCCTTGTTTCGTTCTTCTCTGTCCATTTCTTCCAAACACGCATCACTGTTGTGGCATTATGCTGCGTGCGGGCTGCGATTGCTAGACGCGAAAGTCCGCCTTTTCGCATGCCGACAAAGCGGTTTCTTTCGAACTCCGTTAGCTGTCGGTATGGTACTCTCCGCTGTTGACGAGGCATACTAACCACTAATTAAACGTTTACCGCAGACAGAAGACGATAAACAGATTTCGAAACAATTTTACAGTCCTTTATATACATGGAACAAACAGCCGTTTTTCATTCTACGCATGCGCAATTGTTTTGTAATTCTAATCATTAAATAGCTCTTACCTCTAATCATAGAGCTCTTACCTCACTTTACATTTCCTGTACGTTTGGTTCAATTTGCATAATTTCTCCACGATATTGCAATTTTCAGAAACATTTAGAATATAAGGATTGCCGTATCTATAAACATCTTTTATGATTTGCTATTTTAAATACTACGCAATTTTTGTTTGCTTTAAACACCTTAAGACTATTTAAACTTTTAACTAAAAACATTGAAAGAAAATTCGATGGAAAATTGAAAAATCCAAGTATTTTAAACTTGTTATTTTAGCTTGTTGTTAGTAACCTTAATGAGCTGAACCTGCACCTCGACCAAACCCACACATTTTATCGCAGTCATCAGGCAAGCATTTTCTTTGTCGTTGTTTTAAGCTTTGGACACTTGTTAGGCGGCAATACGGTACTGCCTAGTTCCATCCAAATTTTGACTTCGAATTCCTCAGGAAGAAAGGTTCGAAGGTCTCTTACCCCTCTTCCATTACCACCAGCCTTTCACGAGGACTACCAGCGTGATAGCATTCAAGAGAGCGCCCATACTGCAGGGACACCGAATACTTATAGACATATGATTTCTCTGTAATCTGAATCCGAACGTATAACAATGACTGCCGTTTACCCAACTGTCATGCGAACAAGGTGAGATTGTCTTAATTGCAAACATATTACACTCACTTCCAAAAGTTAAGCACGAAGATGTATAATGTAAAACAATCAACAAATACTGTTTTGATTGACACAAAATTCGGCAGGAAAGTAGCATATATATTTATGCATAAAACAAAATCAATAATTATATGCAGAAATGAAAACAATATTAAATTTTTGTAAGTTATCAGTTAGTGCCATACTGGAGACTTAAACAGAATTATGTATAAAGTGCAAATAAACATCATAAAATGAAAAAAGGACATTAATAGATACCCTATTCGCCTTTCATCTGTATACAAAGTTTACACCTTGTGACCATGCTTTCAATTAGCTGGTCACCCACATCAGAATTAAGCAATCGCCATTCTTCTTGTAGAGCAGTTTCCGACTCAATAAGAATGGCTGGAGGTGGGAAACGGGAAGATACAGCACAGCCGAGAGCATCATTTTCAATGGGATTAAGGTCGGGCGAATATGCTGGCCACGCCATACGCGCAATCCCTTCACTCTCCAGGTAGTCATCGACGATGTCAGCTCTATGGGGACGCGCATTACCGTCCATTAAAACAAACGTAAGGCCAACTGCTGCAGCGTTCAATCTCACAATGGGTTCTAGGACCTCATCTCGATACCGGACAGCCGTCAAAGAACCCTGTTTAAAGATGTGCAGGTCGGTGCGGTATCCTAATAAAATCCCTGCCACACCATAATGCTTCCGCCTCGGAATGCGTGATGTTCGGTTGTGTTTTGGAACTGATTGCTTGTTCGTTGTTCACGCCATATACTTATACGCTTGTCATCTGGCTCCAAAGCAAATCTTGACTCATCAGTAATCATGACATTGCCGCAGTCAGACACATTCCAGCTAACATGTCCCCGGCACCACTGGAATCGTGCCCCTCTTGATTGGACGGATAGAGGAACACAAACTCGAGGTACCCGGGCGCACAGTTCACTCATATGTAATCTTCGGCATACAGTAGCTGCAGATATCGCCTTACCAATGGACGCTGTAACCATAGATGTCACAGGTGTGGCGGTCGCTCTGCGATTCCGCTTGGCTACAATAGCAATATATCGATCTTCCGCGGGTGTTGTAACCCTTGGGCGACAGGCTACGGGCCTTCGGACAACTGTCTGTGTGGTTTGGAATTGTTTCCATAAACGTGAAATTACAGAATAATGAACGCCGAAGAAAAGAGCAACATGTGTGATCGACTGTCCTGCTTCAATGCGCCCCACAGCACGCCAGAGCTCAGAATCTTCCATTCGTCTTCTGGAAGTCATAGAAAAACTTATGTCTTGAAAACAAATTGTTTGAAAGTTTTAAACACATTCTATCAGCACTTGCAATCAACTTCAGTAACCCTTCATAAAGCTGGCTTCTTATAAGACTGCCTTTTTTGCCTATTTCTTGACATGAAAGCTTGATTGGCTGTTACCTAACATATTAGCACACTTTCATCTTCCTCTGCAGCGAATTGCAGCCTCTTCAATTCTTATTGGCTTCCGAAAATTAGCATTTTCTTTTCCGTGCTTAACTTTTGGAAGTGAGTGTATCAGTTTCTGTTGCTTCTGCGCAGGCAGAAGGTTGTGTTTCTTTTTAGAAATATGCAACAAAATTTCTAGCAAGGTCTACAAAGTTGAAGTTTATTTTTTTTTCAGAAAAGCGGAAGAAGAACTAAATTTATTTTATTAAATATGTATTACAATAGAACCTCGATTATCCAAGGTAGCTGGGACCGTAATCACTTTGGATGATTGAAAACACGATTAATAGAAATTGAATGGCTTGAATTAGCGAAATGTTTTACTTGAAATTCTGAAAACAAATGCACAGTTATAACTATTTTAAGATACGTATTTCTTACTAAATGAAATTTGCTTCTTTCAATTAAAAGAAAATCCATGCAGATTTCCCTTTATTGAAATCTGCCTTTACTTCAAGATCATATTCAATAATGCCAAGGGGAAAAAAATGCCTGGAAAAAAATGGAAGATTGATTTTTTTGACTATGGCGAAGCACGAGATGGCTATTTGCCTAAGATAAAGAATGTCTTTGCAGAGGACGTTCATACACTCTAAGCTAAAAAAAAACGAATGAGAATTTTAACGAAATTTTGATTACAAAATAGATTACAAATAAATAAAATTAACTAAGTTAGTTACTATTAACACACAATATTACGTTAGTAGAAATGCTTGATTGAATTTTTAAATATTTCAAATAGTACATTGAAAGATTTGATCAAAAGAGCGTTATAAGGTATTCCCCCCCTTTCACATGGCTTTGTGGTGTAATTGGAAGAATACTCGACGCGTGATCGAGAGATACAGGATTCGAGTCCCGGCGAGGGCATTGCACATTTTTCACGTCTCCTGCTTCCAAAAAAAAAAAATGATCCTACAAGCAACCCCCGAATGAAAGGTGATGGACGATAATTCGTCACCACCAGGATTTGGATATTGGGTGCCCTAATCCCCAGTCCTTTTTAAAAGGGGCAGTATAGAAGGTATTTTCTCTCTCCTTTCTACATTCCTTTCGTGGTGCAATTGTAAGCATACTCGACGCGTATTCGAGAAGTCCAGAATTTGAGTCTAGGGCATTGCGCAATTTTCAAGTCTCCTGCTTCAAAAAAAGAAAAAAAAACTAATGACTCTATAAGTGGCGCCCGAACTCAAAGGTGGTGGACGATAATTCATCAACACCAGGATTTGTCATTTAGTTCCCTAATCCAAAATGCTCTTTAAAAGGGGGAGTATATAAGGTATTTTCTCCCTCTTTTCTACGTGCCTTTCAGGGTGTAATTGAAAGCCTACTCGACGTGTATTCGAGAGGACCAGGGTTCGAGCCCCGGCATGGACACTGCACACTTTTCAAGGCTTCTGCTTCAAAAGAACCTAATGACTCTACAAATTAAATAGGTAAATGTAAGTATTTTAAAAATTTCAATGGGAAATAAAATTCATTCTATGAAAATGACCAAAACTCAACATTCTTCACTGAATCGAAAATCTTCTTTTTATATTTTTATACTCTTTCTATTTTTATTAGCAGAAACGGAATTCAGAAGTGATTTAAGGCAACAAAAAATGAATAACTTATACAAAATATTATTCCCCTCTCATTTCTGAAGTTTTCTGTAAATTGATAAGTAATCAATTTGAAGTTCGTATTGCTAATTTGTTTTTAAAATCCAATGAGGGAAAAAGAACCAGGAACCTTTAGAAATTATCGAAGTAGCTATATCTTTTTATGATCGCAAATATTCGTGGAGCAAAAAGGATGTTCTTCCCTTTCATCTCTGGTCCCGTAACAGTTGTACCTTTTTAGCTCTTACTTTTTATTTTGAAATTTGTCACTAACAATAAATCCATTGAGTTTTATATGAAATTCTTGCTAATTAGTCGAATTTATGCCAAAACTGAAACAGATGTGTCAGAATATAAAAACTGTTTATAAGAAAAAGGAATTTTACAATTTTTATCCATCAGAAATTTTTTAAATTTTCATATGTTTGACACAACACGGGGTCCCCTGCTACGCGCCTGTACTGACACAATCCATAGATTATCTCTTTTCAAAGAGCTTGTCTTGTATCAAAATGTGCACAAAAATCTCTTTGTGTCGCCACCAAACTCCTCGTTTTTTTCAAAAAACATTGCAATTCTCACCTTCTGTTCAACATTCTATCAGATGTTATCCGCAATCTTGCAAACTGATCTTTCGCAGAAAATTAGACTTCTCCTGACATCTACCGGATATTCTGTGAATAAATTCATCAGAACACGCCTTTTTTACATTCAGTGTATAGTATTAAAATTTTTATGGGATGATTGAATGGTTTGATATTTCGTGAGCCAGCCGGTATTTTACTTTGCGAGTCTGAGGCAAAAGTTCAAGTTGTCTAGATAACGATAAAAATTTTATCTTTAAAAGACAATACGTGATTTAATTGTTTATTCTTTGTTAATCTATTTTAAGATAAAAATGATAGATAATTTCATAGCTATAAACAATGAGGTTATTTAAAATCCGTACAGTGAAATAAATCATTTTTTAAGAAAAATGTGATATATGTTACAGATAAAGAAAATTGCTCTTTAATCTTACAGCAAACATCATAATTCGATAAGGCACCAGCAGACAGGACAATATAACACCTATTTCTGGAATTTTGACAAAATAAAATAAAATTTGCCTGATATTTATCTCGACGAACGTATTTTTAAATTTAGTGTTTTTTGCACAGCTTTACTAACTAAAGATAAAATATACATTTGAAATAAAGTGCCACTAGTCTTAAGCGAGACACAGGTAGATATGAACTTAGGTTTTGCTTTCATTGCATTTATTATTGAGAGACCTAGCATTCGTACATTCATATTATTGAAAGACCTATCATTAAAATTTCTCGGTACATTGACCAATACTATCACTCCAGTATATATTATTTGTGAAATGTATCTTTGAAATAACAAATAAAATCTTTTTATAAAAATTAATTAATTAAAGGGCGCATTTCTATTTCTTTACTTCTATTCAGGCATGCTTTTAATTATGTAATGAGCTCTTAATAATATTTACTCAAGTCTTACCCTATTTCAAGTCGACGTTAGAGTAGCGACAATAAACTTTTGTACATCTCAAAACTCAATGAAAAAAAAAATAACAGAATAATAAGAATAAATAACTGCAATAGGTTTTTCTCAAACATTTTATAAATATTTACTTTTTACGTTTTACTTCATAATATTTACTTTTTGTTTGTCACTTCATAAATGCTACTAATTTAAAAAATACATCTAAGAACGTATTTTGTCTTCAATACAGGAAGATCTTTACAAGCCTTCAAGAATCCAAGAGATAAATTTTCTGCGTGCGCAAATTTTGCTGACAAAGTTCATTAAATCGAAATTTCCATCTCAGTCCATTCCAGCGCCACTCAAATCACGTGCACTTTATTTTTTCAGTTGCTGAACATGTAGACTTTTTTTCTTTCAGTGCCATTAAAAGATGTAAAATTAAACGCTTCTAAAATCTGAACAACTTAAACTAAGTTTAATATTCAGCTTTGATTAACTTCTACTTAATATAGGAGGGTTAATGAGGCTGAGCAAGTCGAAATCGCGATAAAGTGCTCTAAAATGTTTTAATGAAGTATCCCTTCTCCTCATTTCGTAAATCCACTATCGGTAACATTTACAGTGGTACAGATATTGGCATTTTAGAGCTAAGCATCTTTCAAAAATTCCCTGCACCTTCACTCTGAATTAAACTTTGATCTTTGATGTGCAGTAGTCAGCAAAAAAATCATGATATTCTGATATGGATTTATTATAACTGAATGCTGCTCACTACAGCACAAGAACGCATGAAAGAAACGTCTTTAATTCCCTTCATCTCCTCCCACAAATACATTTTAAAGGACGGGTGAAAGGAATCCACCAATCTAAGAGGGTTACGAATTATTGTTACGAAAAATTCGGTGGTTGCGCCTGTATGTAAGCTTTCCGGCATAGCACTAGGGTTGCCATAAAATAATGTATGGTAGGGTTGCCAGATTGGCGACTTTATCGCCCATTTGGCGACCAAATCGGCGATATCCCATGGTCCAATCGGGAAGCTTCTAGAATAACTTCCTGTCGAGATATTTCTCGAAACGTGTGGAACTTAAAGAAAAGCTATATAAACCCTTGCGTTTCTGAGAGCAGGCAGTGTGTGAGTAGTTGCGAGATTGTGAAGTGTTGAGCAGTTACTCCGTGTAGTCGAATTCATTCACGAAGGCTTTAGTAAACGAGAGAAAACTGGTATTGTCCATCTTGACATAGCCAAAGCCTTTGACAGGACTTGGCATGACGGGCTTATATACAAGTTCATGCGGCTTGGTTTTTCGGCGCAACTCATTAAAATTCTTAACTCGTACCTGAGAGGAAGATCTTTCCGGGTGCGAGTTAACCACGAATACTCAACTCCCCGCAGAATCTATGCAGGCGTAGCCCAAGGAAGTCTGATCTCGCCTCAAATGTTCAACATTTTTATTAATGATATTCCGAAAGCACCAAATGTCGATCTAGCTTTATATGCGGACGACACAGCCATCATTTCTCAACATTCCAACATCTCCACGGTAATCTCTGCACTGCAGAGTTATCTTTCTAGCCTAGAGCTCTGGCTCGGACTGTGGAAAATCAAAATCAATGTCGCAAAATGTGCTGCCACCTTATTTATCCGAAGAGCATACCCAAATTTACCTAACTTGCAACTCTTCGGCGAACCAATTCCCTGGGTTCCCACGTATAAGTATCTAGGAGTGATACTTGATTCCAAATTAACTTGGCAACCTCACATAAAGAAAGTTATTTCAAATGCGAAGGCTGCCAAATCCCAACTTCTGCCTTTTTTCGCTCGCAAGAGCGACCTGTCAACTAATAACAAGATTCTGCTCTACAAATCAATGATAAGGCCAATCTTAACATATGCAAGCCCTGTTTGGGGCGCAGCTGCAATTACTAACAGGAAACATGTTCAAATTTTCCAAAATATTATGCTACGGCAAATTTATAAAGCACCCTGGTACGTTACGAACGAGGATATTCATAACGCAGCCAAAATTCTCCCCATTAATCGCTTTATACAGCGACTTTCAGTAAACTTTTTCCAAAAGATTCCTTCGGTTGGAAACCCCGTTCTCCATGACTTACCCGTTTATCACCCAGGTGTTGCGTCATCTAAGAAAAGACCTCGTGCAACACTGGCACGCGACTACAACGTGTCACCCTTTCCGAAGCGGCGTTGTCATGGAGACGGGTCGCCTCGAAGCAATCACCCAACTCTCGTTCAAAACCCCCCCGCCTAGGTGAATCCGCTGCGCGCGCAGCTTCACCCAGGGCCACTATCTCTGTCCCGTAACCGGGGCAACCACTGACGCAATCTTATAGATTGTTATCTTAACGCCTTCTGTTCCCTTCTTAAAAGGGTTCTGGCGCTCTTTTATTTACTCTTAAATAAAGTCCTATAAAGGATCCTAAGTTATTATTTTAAATTCTCTCTGATGCTACTATTCAAAATTCATAACACCTAACGTTAATAGTAACTACTTAATTTTAAAATGTTTCTCCTCAGAGGCAGCTCGGCCCTGTCTCTTTAATTTTAAAACTCGCTTAACGAGTTCCCGCTTCCCACTTCTCTCCTAGACCCGAAGTGAGCGCGAAAGAAGTTCGCAAACACTTCCAGTCACGCGCTGTTAACACCATAAATCAAAATGAAGACCATCGATCAAGGAAAACTAGATGCTTTCAAAATTCAAGATGTAACCCCTCTAAATTGATTCTGGCCCTTATTTCGACACAAAAATCTACTAAATTAAGTCCTTCAGTGTTTTTACCTTTTTTTTTGTCACTGCGAAGGCAGGATTCTTATTTGGATTTCCCAAATTTTTGGCACTAAATTTTATCATTTGCGGAACCCCTCTTTTGGCGATAATTTATTAATTGATGATGTGGGGATAAAGGCTAATTGCCTAAGTACCCCGTAATTGACCCCTTCCTTGGTCCTTGGTCCTTAAGTGTTGAGCAGAGTGTGATTAATTGTGAAGAGTGTGACAATAGCTACTTACTGTGAGTGCTAAGCTACGCGAGAGTTTTGGTGAACGGAAAGCGATCGAGATAGTGCTTTGCCGTGAAGCTACCTTTACAGTTACAGCCTGAAGCTGTGTTGCTGATTGTTTCAGCGTAGTTATTGTAGATTTTCGACGCTTTTAAAGGTGATTTTGGAACTGTGCTGTAAATAGTGATTCCTGTAAATAAATTGTGCTTTTTATTGTTCTGCATCGTGTTTTCATCGGATACTCTCAAATCCACGAACCCGTATAACGCAACATTATCGTCGGCAGCATTCAATTCGCGCGTCATCGTAGACGATTGGAAAATTTACAATGTTTTTGCCGGGAATCGAAATTAATCTTCAGATAACAGAACTGATATACCTACCACTTGCCTTAACAGCATATGGGAGGAAAGTGCGTTTGAATATTAGTATGCGATTTACTGCTTTTAATTAATTATTTGCTTCTTAGATGAAGCTACTAAAACGCTAGTTTTAAATATAAAAACAGATACAATTAATTAAGAATACATAAGAGAAAATAATTCCATTAATTATTCAATAAACTTGTAGGGATTTATATTTATTTTAAATAACCAGTTAAATTTAATGTGAAGTTCTTTCCTATAAGCCTTCATTCCCCTAATTGTCAGTGCCAGAATGTTTAAATTTGGTGGCGCGCGTGAAGGAATGCAAATTCTACCAGTGGGAGAAAAAGCTTAAATATCAAGTTCTAGAAGGAAAAGTTAGAGGTTTGGCCAGCGCCAAACACTCCCATATCCAGAAATTACACATCATTCAAAACAAGTATTTATGCACTATCACGAATGCACACTACTTTGTGAGCAAACGACTTTTTATATCATGATCTAAAATTGGATACAATTAAGAACTTCCTGCACAGGCTGAACACGAACTTTTGCACTGCTGAACTCGATTGTGAATATTTGCAACTCTTTAATTTGTTTCAGTACGAAATCTTCAACGAAGATAAGTTTTTACGCCCTCATGCTACCTATTTTATCACTCAGAATGATGGAAATCACAATTTCCCAACTTAATACTGTGTGGATCATCATTAAGTCCTGAGTGTGCTGTTTATGTTTTTCAAGCAGCATCCTCCTGGGTCTGTGAAGTCTACTGAACACTTTTTTCACGTGACTCTGAACATTGACTACAAAATGTGATTCTCCCATGCAGGACTTTGAACTATTACTGCACGATATTATTTAATTTTACTGTGTTTATCCCATACAAAACCTTTGTACTTTATTGGACTATTTGCTATTACTAGCATCACGACTCTTTTAAATGCATAATTGCTGAACTTTTGAGTTTTTCTCATCACGTGACCTGTACATATTCAGTTACTTGTACACATCAAGATACCCATATTATCTGTGCATAATGCCATTACTGATGAGACTGATGAGACGCCTACACCATCTTCAGTGTCATGCTTCCAAAACATTTTTATGATATTACATGTCAATTTCTTAGTATTTTCGCATATTAAAGTTTATTTCAGATACTTGATGTTGAACAGCCAACCGGATGCCTTGCCGCGTCACACGTGACTATTGGTCACGCCCCATCTACCTCCTAGTTCATCCCGAAGACCCACCCTGAGCATTCAACTCACTGCATCGCCCGTAGCAGCACCATATGTGACGACAGCCCGAACAACGCAAGCAAATTTGCAAGCTACTCGCGGCCTAACATCAGAACCGGCACTGGAACTGGAAAGTTAGAGGGTCTGGGAAAACGCTGTCAGTGTTGTAGCGCGAGCTTAGGCTTAATTATTGCTGGTTAAACGTGGCGTAACGGCTATTATTTTGCTGTTACTAAACTTATCAACGCTCTGTTAGGAAACAGGAGTGTCTGAGCCCTGTAGCGTAATTTTACTACTTGTTAATATCTTCATATTTTTTAGTTTGATTTTTACTGATTCAGTTACCCCCCCCCCCAGCAAAGACGTGGTGTGTTAGCGTCGAGCTCACGCATTGTAAATAATTTAAAGAGCGTAATGAAGGGTAGTTTTAACCCTTCTTCTGTGCAGTCACTACTCTCCAGATTTCATACAAGAAATAGGCAGAAAATCTTACAACTGGCGGCTCGAACATTTTACTCGGATCCAATGGCCAATAATCAGGATGGACAATCATCCTTACAAGAGCCAGAAGTCGTAGACCCGATGGTGACAAGCCCATTGGATGGATTTGGATTCTTAATGCAGACTATGACAGCGGCAATTAAACCAGCAGTGGTGTTCGATGGTAAAAAATGCGTCAATTTATTTCTGGAATCCCTTCAGATTCACTTCCAGTTGTATCCTGTACCCGAAAGACAAAACGTAGCCATTGCCTCGTATGCCCTCCGAGGGCAGGCTCTTGGTGGAAAGGAATCGGGAAATTCTTAGTCGGGGAAGTCGGAAGCCTTACTTACAATTTTGAAAATTTCAAAGCGGCACTCCTAAAGTCCTTCCCGATTATGAAAGATCTTGCCAAACTTGAAGCCGAACTGTACAGCTTTTACCAACAGAAAGTTGAGCACCTTACCGAGTTTATCCTGCGTAAAATCAAGCTAGTGAATATGCTTTATGGAAGGAAGCCCAATAGCTAAGTTATTGCGATTGTACTACCAAGATTATTAACCGCAGTACAAAATTTCGTGTACCTGAGAAACACACGAACGCTGGAAGAATTATACGAATTAGCCGTAAAGTAAGAATCGGCGAAGAGCGGAAAATTCGAAGTCTCCTACCCAGCGACACCACCAGCAGTTCTCCAGTCAGCCGGCCGCGGAAAGAAACAAATACAACGGAGGAAAACGTTTTCTAACCACGTCGTCAACGACCAAGAATGAAAATGATAAACCCAAAGACTGCCAGCGTACCCAAAAAGATCAGGAGGAAAGAAGACTTTAAACGAAAGAGGGGCCTGAGAAATTGAGAGTTCAGACGCCGTGTGCATCACAAAATCCCTCTATGTAAATACGTGGTAGTGAAGAATTTCCAGCTACCGATTAATCCACGTTCTTTTGAACGACGTACATTAGAAGCAGTCGTGGACACCGGTGCGCAAGGAAATTTTTAAGTCAAAACTTCTACTATCGAAATTTGCGGAGAATAAGATTGTTTAAAAATAGTAGCACAAAAATCACTGCCGCACAAGGGAAAGTCCGTGCATGCGTCGGGAAGCTATCGCTTAATGTTCAGGTAAAAAATGAAGTTTTGAAAATTCTATTTTTGTTCTTAAAAATTTGCAAAAGAAAGTCATTCTAGGTACAGAGTTCCTTAGGGCGGCGAACGTCACAATAAATTTTGAGGAAAACTCTATTGTCTTGGATATGGAACCAAAGGTGGTGGAAGAGGAAAATGCTCCTGAAATCAATCTCCAGCGTCTAAAGCAAGGTGAAAGAGTCAAGCTGGAAGAACTCATAAGTAGATTTAATACGTTATTTTCTGAGAAGCCAAGGAATACACAAATTGCTACCCATGCGATAGAATTAAAATCAAGTGAACCTTGTAAAGCAAAATTCTATCGTTATGATAAGGAAAAAGAAGAAATAATTGAACATCATATAAAACAAACGTTAATTGACAACATAATCATTCCCATCAATAGTGAATATGCTATCCCACTTGTGTTATGCAGAACGAGAAATAATTTGCCCCCTTTGGCTACAAAAGCTTATCGTTTTGCCATCGATTACCGTAAACTTAATAGCCTGACTAAATTCCCTATTTACCCTTTACCGGTAATAGAAGAAATAATACGAAAAATTACGTCTACCAAATTTATGACCATTCTTGATCTTACTTCAGGCTGCTTTTAAATAGCCATGAAACCAGAAAGGAGTGAATAAAACGGCGTTTTTTACAAAATCGGGCACTTAGGAAATTTTACGCATGCCGTTAGGGCCTTGCGGCGCCCCGTCAACTTTTCGATGAGCTATGGACATCATTCTACGTCTCGTCCTCGGAAAATCCCCTTTGATTTATCTTAATGATATCATTATAACTAGTGATACTATTGAACAACATCTGGAAGACCTTCCCGAAGCGTTTTCTTTATTAAAGAAAGCAAGGTTAACTATTAATGCCCCAAAATGTAAATTCGTAACTAAAGAATTGCGACATTTAGGGTACAAAATCTCAGCTAAGGATATCGAGACTGAGGATTCTAAAATAAAAGCAATAAAAAATTATCCTCCGCCAAATACGGCGAAGAAACTTTCATCATTTCTTGGCATGTGCTCATGTTACCGTTCGTTTATCCAAAATTTTGCCGATATTGTTGAACCTCAGTTAGTTTTAAAACGGATGAAATCTAAGTTTTCATGGACAGCGGAGGCAAACATGGCTTTTGAACAACTGAAACAGCTCTAATTAATACCTCAGTGTTAAAATGTCCGGAAGGGGACGAGAACTTGGAGATCGCGGCTGATGCTTCAGATTCCTCGTGGGTGCAGTTTAAACTCAAAAATGCCCCCCCCCTTGGCATTTTTAGCAAAACATTAAACCAGACGCAAAGGAATTACACAGCGACGGAAAGGAAAACGTTAGCCGTGTTAATGACAGTTCGGGATTTCAGGGTATATTTTGGAAAAGTACCAGTTACAATCTACTCAGATCATGTGGCCTTAGATAGATTGTATTCTGGAAGAAATTTAACTCCTAGATTAATTAGATAGGCCTTAAAGTTACAAGAATACACTTAATGATTAAGCACACTCCCGGCAAGGAAAATACAGCGGCCGACGCCTTGTCAAGAATTAAACTTAATGCAAATGGTGATCAAATAGAATGTGCTATGTTAATTTCTAAAGTTTTAGATTCCCGGGAGCAATCATAGCTGAATTGCTGAAGGATCTAGAGTTAGGTAATATCTATGCTTATTTAAAGGATCCAGATAATTTTGAACATGCAGATATTGTTGCAATTAGAAATGGGGCCCAAAATTACGAGATCATAGATAATCTGTTGTTCTATACTAAATCGACAAATGAAAACCATAAGTTTAAACCAGTCATCCTAGCAACACTACGTTTAAGCTTTTGCAGGAACTTCATGACGCTCCCACAACCGGACATTTAGGGGCGAGGAAAATGGTGCGTAGAGTACGCAAGACAGTGTATTTTCGACAACTACAGAAGGTAGTGATAGCGTATGCCAGGTTTTGTAATTTTAGCTCGGCCGGTTATCTAAATAGTATTCACCCGATTTTTCCCAACGAGATCCTTGGAATAGGCCTTCTTGGCATTTTTTCCAGTCAGTTAAATAAAAACCTATATCTTTTGGTAATTGCAGACAGTTTTTCTAAGCGGATAGAAATAATTCCTTAAAGCGAGCGTCGGCTAAAATAGATGTAGATACATTCTTACATAGCCATATTTTAAAATACGGTGCACCGTTAAAAGTAATAAGCGATAACGGTAGGCAATTCGTTAGTCAAATTTTTGAAAACTTGTGTAAAGGCCTTAACATACGGCATATGAAAATGGTCCTGTGCAGACCACAGGTGATAGATGACGAAGGACGGGGACGTTTGGTGTTTAACATAAATAAATAGGCGTCTGTCCCACGCCCTCCCCTATCTAGGAACAAGAACTCCCTGGGGCCCCGTGAGGCTGTCTCGAGAGTTTATTATACAGATCTAAAGATCAATACATGGCCAAACAGGGGCTGAGGATTATTGTTTGACAATGGTTAAGCGCCAATAGCTTTGTGGGTGTGCATGGCCGTTGGAATAGCACAGATACATAAAAATATATAAAACAAAGTCAAGAATAGATACATGTACAGACAAAAACCAACAAATCCTGAAATCCGCTGAGTTGGCTTCCGTCCCGGAGTACTGCATAATCCATACAGAATTGGTTACCAACTCAGCAGTTTAAGGTTCTTAAAGATATTAATAGCACTGTGTTTCTTAGGAAGAAGAAGCTGTTACCAACTGTGCATAATACATGCATACTTACTAATACATAATACAAATAAAAAAATAGATTCAAATATGTGTAGCAATTACATAATACAAATAAAAAAATAGATTCAAATATGTGTAGCAATTACATAATACAAATACATAGCACATTCTTCAATAAATGCTAATACGTTCTTGAATAAGTACAAAAACATAACTGAGTTATTAAACCATTACACAAAAATAATTATATCCCATGAAACTAAGGTACGCTTCCAGTACCTGTACTTTATACCTATATACTATACATTTACCAACTCAGCAGTTTAAAGTCCTTAAAGATATTAATAGCACTGTGTTTTTAGGAAGCCGAAGCTCTTACCACCGTGCATAATACATGCATACTTACTAATACATAATACAAATAAAAAAAATAGATTCAACTATGTGAAGCAATTACATAATACAAATACATAGCACATTCTTGAATAAATGCTGAGACATTCTTGATTAAGTACTAAAACATAACTGAGTTATTAATACATTACACAAAAATAATTACATGTTATGAAACTAAGGTATGCCTATACTTTATACCTATACACTATACATTTACCAATACTTAATAGATCAATAACTTGTACCATATTATTACAGAAATGTATTCTACAGCATGCGCAAATTATCAGTCTACTTCTTCACGAGTATTTTTACATAGATCAATTTATATTATTTATGTATTTTTACATGGATACATTATGAATCTACTTCTTCACGAGTATTTTTACATAGAAATGCATTATACAGCAGGTACAAGTACATTTTATCAATCTACTTCTTAACGAGTACTTTTACATTTCTGGGTAAATATTAAAACTTGATTCAAATAGTGATACATTATACACACAAATTTACCTTTTACAAAAATTACACATTTACCTTACAGTTTATAGTACTTTATCCAATCAGCTATATTTCATAATATTACTGCACATAATAATAATAATAATAATAATAATAATAATAATAATAATAATAATAATAATAAAACTCGTACGTACATTATGCAAATATGTTATACCAGTACATTACATAGTTACCAATATTTAACACAATTGCAAGTATATTACAACTAGTACACCTAAGGGATAAATAACAGAAATGCATTATTTAACAAATAGAGTTAATGATGCTTATTAACTACTTATTGATTAAATATCCATACGTTACTGGATAATTGCATCTTACAATATCTAATGCATATTATAGTCGCTATTACATTATACAATTGATATGCAAACTATTTCATCTACATATAACTTAAATAGTCATGATCCTGATTACATACTAATATTTTGTTCAGTAACCATTTTTTTCCTTTCTTTTTGGCATAAACTGAAACATTACACAAATAGAGATTCATCTTACATAATTCAGTACATTATACAATTGCTAATACTTAAACAGTTATTGTACCTTATAACGCAACCACGGACTACTGAAAAAAAAACTACTAAATAGTAACCTGTACAGTTGCTAAAATGATATAAGACCCTTACTAATGCAAATACTAATGCATAATTTCCAAAATATAATTACCAATATATAATATAATTACAGATATATCACAAGGCACGTGTTGTAAGTGTGCTGTGAGTACTTAAACACAAAGATGAAGCAATGAGTACCGGATGTAGAGTTATGGTGCCAGGAATTATTGTGAGAGTTTGCTAAACGTTTAGTCTGCACTATGGTTCAAATTTGCGAGAGTTCAGGCTACACTAAAGTTTAGTGTTCACTGCGGTATTAATAGCACTAAATTTGGAGTTTGGCACAGTTACTATGTTTTAACACAATTTCTATAGGTTGGTACAGTCGCTACAGCGCAGACAGTATGTTAGGCACAGTAATTTCAGTACACAGTCACAATGGTTGCACAGTTACTATGGCAGTGCACAGTCTAAGAGAGTTATCTCAGTCACGGTATAGGTACTGATGGTCACTGGTGTGTGCACTAGTGCTTAAACTTAGTCGGAGTTGGTGCACGATGTATACGTGCGGTGTACTATGCATTGCAGTAGGTTGGAAGGTGATGTAGGCATTTGAAGGCACATTGTGTTGACACAGTCCGTACTCTGCTAGCACACCGGTAAGGTAAGTACTAAAGAAGATTGATGTGTGCATATAATGTGTGCATTTTGTTTAAAAACTTGTGGCAGCGGCCCCTGAGTAATAAGCTTTTGATAAGGTTGGATAGTCGGCAGGTAGGACGGAAAGATGATCATGTTGAAGAAGCTGCTGGATGGGTCTCGGTCTATTGCGGTGAGCAAATGTCTTGGCCCATTGCCCAGATTTGCGTGACAGCTTTGCAGATTTTGGTTATGGCTGGCTTGTGGGTGATAATAAAGCGGTGGTACCCATCTATGTGCATGGCTGGACATGGGAGGTGATGGTCTTTTGTCAGCTGGCAGGTGAAAAGATAGTTGTCTGGGTTGCTGCGGCCCCACAGACGTATATATCTGTTAATGAGATGTTGTGCCTTTGGAAGTAGCTGGGGAATGGGCCGTGTACCGTCATATATAGAGTCAGCGGAGCAATTGGAATGTGTCGATCCGTGCTGAAATTTGGAAGGAATTTCTTAGTTGCGGCCAGTTGTGCTATGGTTCCATTCCTCCTGCCATTGTTGGAGCCCTTTACTCCAGAGTTGTCCTTTTGGGTAGGAGGGTGGGGCTTGAAGGTGGATCATCTATGCATTTGAGTCGGTTATACCTGGTTGGCTAAACGGTATGCTGACTCATTGCCTTCGTTGTTGGCATGTGCTTTTATCCACATCAGCGTCGGGTGCATATGTGAATGTTGCTGCAAGAGGTGCTGAAGGGCGATGACTAGTGGGGAAGTGTGCTGATGGTTCTGGAGGGCTTGAAATGTTGAGTAGCTGTCTGTATGGAGTGTGACATGAGTCAGATCATTATAGGCAAGGTGTTGCATTGCCGCCGTGTTGGCCAGGACCTCCGCTTGGAAGATGCTGTTGTGATTTTGGAAACGGCCTTTCCACTCTTGTTCTATCAGGCCATCCTGGTAATGTATGTAGGCACTGCCTGCACCTTCTTCTTCTTTAGAACCATCTTTAAAGATGTGGGTACCTTGTGAAGATACTTGCATTCCAGTGTTGGTAGGGGTACGGGGGATGGCAAGCCAGTGAGTCTTCCAATTCTTGGTCCTTTGTGCTAGTATCCGCGTAGCCCCATATGCTGTTATGAGCATTAAAGTCACTACCTACAAGAACCGGTGTTGAGGGAAGTCGTTGCATGACATCAAGGACTTTGGTGGTGAGATTCACAATATCTTCGTATGGTGATGAGTAAACAGAGATGAGGATGAGATGACAGTTTTGAAGGGCTAGTAGTATGGCAACGATGTCGCGTTCTTGTTTAATAACTAGGGTTGACCAGGAGGGATTGCAACATGCAATAGCTGCTCTTGGGGCTTGATTTTGGAGAACGGATTTTTTATTGAAAGAGTTTCCAGCCAATTGGAAGACTTGCAACTTCGCCTTCTCTGATGTAGGGTTCTTGAAGTAGAAGTACGTCGGCATCACGCTTAATTGCGTGCTGGATAAGCTGTGAAGTGGTGTCTCGTGCTCTTTGAAGGTTGATTTGTATACATTTTACATTTGGTGTTGCTTGCCATATTGTTTGGGATGTCATGGGTATTCGTACTGTGTGCTACGCTAGACTCGTGCAATGTACCTTCCGTATGTAGGGCAGGTGACGTCTTAGGCTGCATGTGCGCAGAGTGTCCTATTGTGGCTCCTATAGTTCCAGTCTGTACAGTTAATACAGGTCGATTGCAGTCTTTAATGTTGTGGCTGCCAGAACAGAACGCGCAGTAGGTCTTGTTCTTGTATATGTGTTGGATATGCCCGAATTCCTGGCAGCGGAAACATCTTCGGGTGTTATAAAATTCTGCGATTCGATGGGCGCGCCAACCGAATACATTCTTGGGGACTGCATGAGTTAATGGTAGGCTGGTGATGTGCATTCCAGGACCCACTTGACTCCATTTCCTTTGTCTTTTAATCTGTAGAGGACTTTAGCTGAATTTTTGTTGAGGTAAAATTCAGATCCTACTGCTTTTTCGATGACTGCCTGGGAAACTGCTGGTGTACGTCGTGGATGGCAACTTTAGGAAGTCTAGTAAATGGTAGTTTAGTTGTAACTAGTAGCTTCCCTTGGATACTCTGTAGTTTGTTGGTAAGTTTCTGAAGATCTTCGGGACTAGCAGTCTACAGCCAGACCCTCTTTTTGAATTGGTCTTAGCGTGGTAATCTTAACCCCTAGTGTGGGAAGGGGAAATTCAGCACTGAGTTGGTCTTTAAATTCTTTCCTTTTGCGCTTTGTGTCTTCTTTAGGGTAAAGTAAGAGAGTGTGTGTGTTTAGCCACCTGCGCGTAATATCTTGAGACTGTTGGAGGTTTTGTTGGCGTGGACACACAGAGGAATCCGGGATCCGTGTCGGTGGCTGTCCTCGCTGTTGGTGGCTGTGGGCTGTGCGTAGGGCCTCTAATGGCTATTTCTTTGAAGGCGTCGGGGATGTCTAGTAGCTGTTCGCGTAGGTCCTTGGTTAACAGATGTCTTTTACCGCTGTAACTAATTGCAATTTCAGCTGCACTCGTGTACAGCGTGTCGACCTTATTTTTGTAGTTGGGTTTTGTCGTTGGGGCTGAGATTTATTTAAAATCAGTTTCGGGAGAAAGAATAAAGGCTAGTCCGGATCAACTAAAGAAATACTACGAACGTAAAGACTTTGACGTGTTGAAAAGTTTCTTGCAGGCTTCTGAATCAGACGAGGCGGCTTCCCAAGGGGCGACTTCGACGGCACCAGAACTTCCACCACCCGCGAAGAAACAAAGGACTAACCAAACTACAAGGTCTCAGATAAGCAGAAAAATTCCGGAGAAATGAATCCCTCAACATGTGATCCATCGAAAAAAAAATCAAGGGTGAAAGAAAGGTCCCGGGTAGAAACAATGATCGCCGTACTATGACAAGGTCTCGCAGTAGACAACCCCAGGATACATCAAGGAGGCGGCGTACAGAAAAAATAGTACAAACAAGACCACCGTTCCGTGAAATGAAGAAGGGACCTGCTGAAGTTCAAGGCACAGACCAAAAATCGAAGCAACTTAGCGCTTGCAGGCAAGCGTCCTCGACGCAGCCAGTCCACCCTAAAAGACGAATTGAACAGAGGTCAAAAGGTGAAAAGCGAGTTCCCACCGGCGGATAGGAAGCAGACACGGAGAATCTCGAATGTCAGTAACCTAGTAACCTGCTTTGGAATCAGTTCTGCAATAAAAGAATGGCTGAATACCAAGCTTCGAAAAACAAAGATAAGTGAATTTTTCTATAAATCTTTTCTGTTGTGTAAAGTTGCATGAAAAAGTTTCAAATACAAAGTTACATTGTAAAAGCTATTGCCTCGATTGAGGACTAAAGTTATTTTAGTTTTATTTGGCGAAGCATAAAGCATCGCATATTGTAGAAATGGCATGTTAATGTAAAGAACTACTAGTCGTTCGGTTTTGTTTGTTAAAACACTACTAATGTTAACGCGCCAAAGATCTGGTTTAATACAAGCAGCTTCGTATTAGTACTTGTTAATGAAAATTTGTTTTTAAGTTCGCACTTTTGGCGAGCAAAGGATACATTCAAGTAAAATTTTCATTTTATTCTCTGTTGTCTTAAAAGTATTTGTTTGTAAAGTGTGAAAATATCTGTTGTGTTAAAGTAAATGATAATTTTAATGAAGATTTAAACCTCAAAATGTAAAGTTATATAATACGTATTTAGTGCTAAAACCTCAAAATGTAAAGTTAGTGCATTTAAAATTTAATTTATTCAATTGATTTCACTCAAACGAAATGTTACAGAAGTCAAATCATGCGATTTCGAGCGAAAGCTTGCATGTGTTTAAGCCGAATGTATAAATATTTGGAATGTTTTGTAGGACTCTCCGCCGACACTCTAGTTAATTTTCTTGTTTATTAGCTCATGGAGAATGAAGAGCTGAATCTAGAGTGTGTCTAAAGTAGGTTGTTATGTGCTAACAAGTCGGTGTATTTTTAGGTGGAGAGTTTGTTTACTGTAAAACATTACACTTGCGTTTTACCATACATTGTGGAAAACCAAAAAGGGGATTAAGTTTAAAATTTAAGCATGAATGTGAAATGAGTAATTGTAACCCCAAAACACCGTAATGTTCGGAGAATTGAGAAATGTACGATAAATGCAAAAGCGTCAGAAACTCAATAAAAGCATAATTGTATTGTGAATTTAAAGTCTTGTTTACTGGTTTCATAGAAACATGTATTCATAAGTATTCCTTACAAATGACTGGAAGGAGATGGCTGAATGCCAGTTAAAAGATGAGGAAGCAAGTTCAGCGGAACAATGACGAAAAGATATCTTTCTGTTACAATTTAAACTTTAGTATGTGAATGTAAGCGGGGCTCAGGGCCTGTTACTTGTAGAATTTATTAGTTTGTAAGAGGTCTTTAAGGACCTTTGTCCAAGTCTGCTAAATTCTGGTATGGACAACTGTAAGGATTTATATTTATTTTTAATTAACCAGTTAAATTTAATTTGAAGATATTTCCTATAAACCTTCATTCCCCAAATTGTCAGTGCTAGAATATTTAAATTTGGAAGCGCGCGTGAAGGAATGCAAATTCTACCAGTAGGATAAAAAGTTTAAATACCAAGTTCTAGAAGGAAAATTTAGGGAGTTTGGGAAAACGCTGTGCGTGTTGCAGCGCGAGCTTCGGCTTAGCAGTTATTGCTGGTTAAACGTGGCGTAACGGCTATTATTTTGCTGCCACTAAACTTATCAACGCTCTGTTAGGAAACAGGATTGTCTCAGCCCTGTCGTGTAATTCTATTACTTATTAATATCTTCAAATGTTTGAGTTTGATTCTTACTGTTTCAGTTACCGCCCAGGCAGAGGTATAGTGTGTTAGCTTCGAGTTGATGCATTGTAAATAATTTAAAAAGTGTAATAAAGGGGAGTTTTAACCCTTCTTCTGTGCAGTCACTGCTCTCGAGATTTCACACAAGAGGTAGATAGTAGATCTTACAAACTGTTAAATTTTCAATTCCATTAAATTTAAATTTCTTGCAATCTTACGAAAGAACTAAAAGAGTGATCCTTAAAAGAATAGTTTTTATGAGTCGTTCAGGCACATAAATTATGAATGTTGAAGAGCTTGGCCAAAACTAAGCATCACTTTCAATAACGGATCTGCACCATGCTTCTGCGAGTGAAGGTGGAAGTATCTGAGGGCTGGTACTTCGCATATGGTGACGAATGCTTAATTTCAAAATCCCCGAAAACGTGTGTTTTTGGTGACATACGGTTCAATGGTCATAACCTAATAGGCACATACCCTTATAAGAAGGCTATTCAGCACTTATTGAGCCAGGTATTAGTTTCATAAATCATTAATAGCATTAATCATTAAATGTAGCTTTCATATTCGAATATGAGATAAAATAACCGGAAAAAGAAACTAAAATAACTAACTAAAAACTGTCGGTCGCATACTACATGAATACCGACTAACAGGTACAATAATGCTTAATATGCTCTGATAAAGTGTTTCAATGTGAAAATCAAAGTGATGGTGTCATAATAAGTAAACAATTTTTTAACCTAATGATCTCATAAAACTTATATATAATTATATAAGAATATTTTTATTTCTAAAAAACACGATGCCAGCAAAATTGATTACTTCCTAGTTTGCATATTGTTAAGCATTTTGAAACTGTATAATATTCCACTCAATTGGAACGACAGGTATAATATCCCATGTTTGTACAAATGATAAAATATGGAATAGCTCTAACATTTGTAATGTTTGGTTTCTTTTAAAAATATAAGAGATAATATACGCATATGTATGTTTAAGAGTCCTCAATCTACATATGTCACATGCATGAGGTTTTCTGTTTGTGGGGATATAGATATGTTTTCTGTAAAGAATATTTTTTAGAAAAGGTTTTGCAACATATGTCATATTCATACGGTTTCTCACCAGTATGGATTCGTAAATGTTTTTTACACTTGCTCTTCCAGCAAAAAAAATCCCGTATGCATAAAGCATATGTGGTTCTGACTTCTGTGGATTAATTGATCTTTCTCAACAAATAATCATCATAATCATACGGTTTCTCACTTACGTGAATAAGCATATGTTTATTTAATTTATCTCCCTGAGCAAAAGAGTTGTTACACACATGATATTCATGCGATTTTTCATCTGTATGGATTCGCATATGAGTGTTTAAGGATTCTAAATCAACAAAAGCCTTCACACATATACACAAATACGTTACCTCTTATCTGTGTCGATATTCTTACGTTTTTTTTTAAATATATTTCGCAACAAATGGTTTTCTACATACGTCACATTCGTATGGTTTCTCACCAGTATGGATCCGCAAATGTCTTTTTAACATTGTCTTGGTAAAAGAATTCTTGTACCTATCAAGTACAGGCGATTTTTCCCCCATGTGAATATTTATGTTTTCCTAAAGTATTGCTACGAATTTTGTACATAGATAGATGATTTTTGTGCAATTATATGTGAAATTGTTGTATTTTTCTGTGTAATGTAACACGAAACAAATTTTAAGAGAAGGCTATGCCGCAAAAGTAAGAGTACAGGGGCAAGTGCATTTAACATTGTGTAAATGTGTATCTCGGTAATTTGGAGAAACCGCCAGAAGTCGCCAAATTTGGCGATCATTTGGCGAAATTTTGGTCCGGTCCCTGTATCACTGTAATATGTTTTGAAACTGAATAAATGCAATTTACTGCTACAGCTAGCTGTATCCGTAATTCCAACCTCGTGTAGCTTTTCAGTAATTTTTGAGAAGCAGAAACTACAAGATATAACTCGCCTACCGGTTGAAAGCTATTTAAGGCCGAAGAGAGAGAATCTGCTCACAGTTCAACATCCTGCCTTGCGTTATTTTAACCGCATTTTCTTTTAACAGATGGCAGCACATTTTTGCCTGCTTCTACCTGTAAGTTCGTTGTTTTACTGAGCTTTTCAGAAGCAAAGAGCTTCATTTTTCTTTCCTTTCAGAAACTCTTTCAAGAATCTGGAAAGAGTAGGAACCGGACATCTCCAAAAAAAAAGAATACTTACAAAAGTATCAAAGTACCTGCTCTCAGTTGTTTAGTTAGCTGCTGTTGTTATTGTTGCGAGTGCAGCATGAGATCGGATTAGCTTTCTCTCTTTAGATGCGCTTTGCATTACGTTCTTAGTAGTTTGAAGTATAACTACTGATTGTACTGTGAACACTTGTACGAATACTTCTGTGGAAAATTTCAGAGTTCTGAAATATTTCTTTCGATAAAAATAGATTTTATAAACCTACCATCGGATCTGTGCATTCAATCTACTGAGAACCCGTATGCACGCAACAGTATGTTTCTGAACACGTGACTTTCTACGTACATGACATTGTGATTTCTCAACTGTATGGATCTTTAAATGACTTTTTAAATTTGACTTTCGTGAAAGATTTCTTGCATATACCACATATAGATATTTTCCTGTGTGAACCTGCATATCTGCTTCTAAGGATTCTGTAGAATTGTAGTTTAGGATTATTTTTTAAAACAAAAGTCTAGCTTCCTACCTGATTCATGATGTCCATTAAGTATAACACCAGCAAGTTTATGAAAGACAGGAAACCTAGTAAGTGGATAGAGAGCTATGCATTTCCAAAAGGTTCCATGTGATTCCGAACAGAGGAAGCGGAAGGAATGAGTATAAGACATAAATATTTATGGTATGAGACTTTAAAGAAAGTGTTTTAAAAAGCTGTTCTAAAACTCCTCATTTTATTCTATATTCTAACACATGAAATGAGCGAAGATGTCGTGCGGATGACAAACTATTATAAGTTATTCCAGTCCCATATGTCTGCAGTTTTGTGATCAAAAGCATCTCGGGAGTATAAAGTGAAAATTTACTTGTCCTCCTCCAGAAATTTCTTAAGTCCAGAAAAAAACGAAATAATAATTGAAACTCCGAAATTTTTTGCAGTTCAAGAATAAAAAATTCTGGAAGAATAAAAAAATAAAAGTAAATTATTTTTGTTATAGTTAAAAGATTTAAGTCTTTTAATAAAAAAGGAGAAAGTTACGAAAAAGTGTTAGACAAGTTAAATCTTTTTTAAATTTTTGTGCTATTCTTAAAAAATTTTAAGTCTTTTAATAAGAAAGAAGAAAGTTAAAGGAAAAATGTTAGATGAGTTAAAACTTTTTTAATGTTTCCCTTTACTTATTTTTAATAATCTCTTCCATTTCCAAGAGCAGAAATGAAAGACATCATTTTCAAGTCTATACTTTAACCAATTAAAAAAATTATGTCTCTTAACGCTATGCTTGGAAATGAAAGACATTTATTTTTGGTACATAAAATCTGGCATGGCCAGCACATAACGTCTCTCCGATTCCCTATTAAGACACGGAATTGGCAGAATAACAATGAGCTTTAAGTTATAAGGTATCTTCTTCCTCCT
Organism: Stegodyphus mimosarum; assembly: GCA_000611955.2. Lineage (NCBI taxonomy): Eukaryota > Metazoa > Arthropoda > Arachnida > Araneae > Eresidae > Stegodyphus > Stegodyphus mimosarum. The sequence continues at coordinate 253,182 of KK119156.1, forward strand.
TTCTGCATGCCTTAGCGCTACAACGGTAGTACACTCGCCGTCCCTTCGAGAGGCCCAGTTTCGAGTCACGTTAAGGGCATTTTTCAGTTTTCGTGTTTCCTACTTAAAAAAATCCTAATGACTCTACAGTGGCCCCCAAACTAAATGCAAAAGCTGGTGGATGATGATTCTTCACTGCCAGAATTTGGTGACTGGGTCCTCTAATCCCATTTGCCCTTTATAAAGGGGAGTGTATAATTTGTTTTCTCCCACACTTCTGCATGCCTTCGTGGTGTAAAGGCTAGCACTCTCGGCGCGTATTTGAGAGAGTATTTAGAGGTCCAGATTCGAGTGCCGGCAAGGGCATTCCTCGTTTTCCATGTCTTCTGCTTCAAAATAACCTAATGTCTCTACAGTGGTGCCCTAACTAAAAGGTGGTGAATGATGATTCTTCATCACCAGGATTTTGCGAATGGGTCTCCTAATGCTCAGTCGCCCTTTAAAAAGGAGGAGTATATAAGGTGTTTCTTCCCTCCTTCCAGCATCCCTTCGTTGTGTAACTAGAGCCCACTCGGCGCGTATTTAAGAGGTCGAAGTTCAAGTACCAATGAGGGCACTACACATTTTCCACGTTTTCTGACATTGAAAATCCTACTAACTCCACAAAGTAAACTGTCTGATCCGGTTGGTCATTTGTAAATAAAATCTAATTTGCTTTTAAACTTTACAGATCAATTTTAATTATAAGCATTAGTCATTCTTTATTATTTATTATCCGATGCAATTTAGTATGATAACTACACGTACCCATATACACATCCATTCTTGTACTTCGATCTGCAAATATCGCACCGATCGTTCACAAATCAATGACTTAACAATCACAATTTTTTTTAAAGCAGACTTCCTTTAGAATACCCAATAGATTGTTAAGCGTTGCCATACATTTCTTGTAAGTCTTTTCTCAGTTTATGATATCATTTTTCAGTTTTTTTTTAGAAGACCACCAACTTTTTATTTGTCATTTTAGCTTCATTTATTGAACATCACTTTCTTCGCACTTATTCCACATAAAACTCAACAACAAAATCCCAAAATCTTTAAAATCAGCTTACCTTTAGAACTGTCAATAGAATGTTAATTGTTACCATACATGTTTTTTATATTCTTTATATATTTTATACTAGCGGAAGTATCGGATGCCAGTTAAATTAGATTGAGAGTGATGTAGCTAACAACAGAGAGAACGATATCGCTGTAATCCTTCTCTAATAACGATGCAAAAAATAAGATTCATTGTCATAAATTTTTCAGTTTGATGCGATATAGAACCGACATAAAAAATTTCGATAGAAAAATAAATTAATTCTCTCTCATTATAGTAGCAACAATGGCACGCCGTTTTTAATGATTTTCCGCTTTCTAATAAAATGGTCGTAAAAACTGAAGTTCCATCCAATATTTCACCTATATTCAATTTTAGTCTATTAAATAAGTCATAATTGATCAGAAATCAGTAATGCGAACAAACAAACACAGAAACAGATATTCTTTAAATAGAGAGGTTTTGTAAAACTTAGACATTTTTTATTAACAAACTTTACGATTTGGAAAGGGAGTAGTAGCAACACTTTTCGAAATAAACATTTTTATATCCAATGGGCCAGACTGCTGCCTCTCGGAAAAATGAGTGCGAAAATTAGCGCTTTCGGAATTTATAATTAAGATCTCGACTGATTAAAGTCGTACGAAGATGGGAATAGCCGAAATGGCTTTCCACGAATTTTTGGAATCGGGAATAATGTATTTAATGTTTGGCAATGATATTTTTATTTCATCGTAAAACTTAGAAATTTTTATTAACAGACTCTAGGGTCTAGGATATGAAAACGAGCAGTGGCAACAATTTTCGAAATAAAGCAGATTTACATCTCCAACTGGTGAGACTGAGTAAATGAGGGCGAAAATTATAGTTTTTCAGAGTTTTCAATTAATATCTCTAAGTTTAGCTACTTTTTTTGGAGGGGGGAGGAAAGTGGACGTCGACCTTTTCGAGGACCCAGAAAAGAATTGTAGAAATTTTGGTGACGATAGCTATAGTAGTGACTGAGGTATTAGAGGACGAACCAACAGACTTTCCTCTTTACACATACAGATTTGGTAAATTAGTTCTTTAAAAATAGTACATAGCATATTTGGTGGCAGCATCCTTTTGTTTGAAAAGTGACTCAGCGCAAAAGTGGAACTAGTACAAACTTGTGGACTGAGGCTAATATATTTACTTGTTTCATAATGAGAGCTGGTCTTCATAATGAACTTACTATCACTGCATGTAGCATAATTCCAAGAATATACTTAATGCTTATAAATGTAATATAATGTTATTTCTCAATCACGTACCTATTTTAAATACGAAATTTGAAAAGTTTTTCATCATCTCATAAGAGGTTTTTTTTTTTTTTTTTAACGCAAGTTTGTTTAGAGCCTCAAGCAAAATAACACATCGGATTATCAAAAACCTACTACGCTAAAAGTCCTGAATAATAAAATTGAAAATTTTTGGATTATATTTTAATATAGTTTTCCATTATGAACTTTTATGAGCTATGCTATATAAAGTACCATTTCCGACTGGCTATTAAAGACTGTTATGAGCTTCATGTAAAGTCCACTTCCGGTTGTCTTGCAGAGACATTAGGTATTTTTTTAAACAGGAGAAATGAAAAATCCCAGGGACTCGAACCACGGACCTCTCGAATAAGCGCCGCGCGTGCTAACCGCTAAACTACCAAGGCATGCCAAGAGGGCGGGAGAAATGTCTTATATACTCCCCCTTCTAAAGGGCGACTGGGGATTGGGGGGAGCCAATTGCCAAATCCTGGTGGTGGAAAATCATCATCCAGCACCTTTTTTTTTTTAGTTCGGGCGCCACTGCAGATGATTTCTGAAGCAGGAAAGTGAAAAAAGGAGCACACTTCTGATTGTCCAATTTTACTCAAAATCTAATCAACTCGTTATATGAATGCAGGAAGCTTAAATACGAGAGATGGAAATTTTTGAAAGTTTGATATCAGAGTTCTCGTGGACGAAAAAACTTGTCACTCGCAGACAGACAGACTGTAGAATCATTAGGTTATTTTGAAGCAGAAAACATGAAAAATGTTCAATGCTTTCGCCGGAACTCGAACCTGAACCTCTCGAATACGCGCCGAGTGTGCTATCGTTACACCACGAAGGCATGCAGAAAGGGGGGAGAAAATACCTTATACACACCCCTTTTAAAGGGCGACTGTTGATTAAGGTACTCATTCGCGCAATCCTGGTGATGAAGAATCATCATCCACCACCTTTTAGTTCGAGAGCTACTGTAGAATCATTAGGTTATTTTGAAGCAGACGACATGAAAAATGTGCAATGCCCTTGCGGGCACTCGAATTTGGACCTCTCAAATACGCGCCAAGAGTGCTAACCTTTACACCACGAAGGCATGCAGAAGTGTGGGAGAAAATAAATTATACACTCCCCTTTATAAAGGGCAAATGGGATTAGAGGACCCAGTCACCAACTCCTGGCAGTGAAGAATCATCATCCACCAGCTTTTGTTTTTAGTTCGGGGGCCACTGTAGAGTCATTAGGAGTTTTTAAGTAGGAAACACGAAAACTGAAAAATGCCCTTAGCGTGACTCGAAACTGGGCTTCTCGAATGCACGTCGAGTGTACTACCGTTGTAGCGCGAAGTCACGCAGAAAGGAGGGAGAAAATACCTTATAAGACATCACTGTTTCGTCACTATTTAGTCCATTGCATCACTATTTTGTCTATTTATTTTTAATAATTTTTGTGAGCTTCGTTTGTGTTTGTTGTTCGCGTTTTTTTGTCTTTGGTGTCTGCTTTTGTATAAATGTTTGTATTTGTCCTTTTCTTCAGTTTTATGTTTTTAATTATTATTAACACGTGATTATTTTAATTTTCCTTTGTTGAATTGGCCGTGGCCTGTTATGACCACGAGACCAACTTGTTTGGATAAGTGGGTAGGGCTGCCACCACTTCTGATACCTTATAAAACATCATCATGAAAATGGTAAAAATGTGTTGTAGAGATATTAATTTACTTTTATTCGCTGAAAACTCAATATCGAATTTTTATATCGAAAACATTACCTCCCTTACTTGTGTATATAGGTTGGGAAGAGGGGTAAAAATGCAAGCCTGGAAGCATAAGTCTCCTTAGGGTTACTTCAGTATTAAAAGAGACTAAGCTATTTCTTCTTTTCGAGGCAGGAAAATGTTTTGGGGATGGAACTATTTTTTTCCTTTTTCGAGGGTAACTGGTTCAAATCTTCTGGTAACTGGTTCAATTTTTATAAGGGGTTTTAGGTAGCATACTAAGAATAGCTGGTGTATTTAAAGTACTCATCAAAGTTATTCATATTTTCTCATTGTTCTAAATTGGCTGAATGTTAATACAAACGTTTTGCTATTACGAGGTCCTCAGATTCTAGATAAAGAGAGCATTTAGAGAGAAAAAGGTTTTTTCCTTCTTCGTTTTCCTACTATAACTTCAGTTCTTTGAATTTACAAACCATGACGCACTCTGCTAATATGCCACCGCTCAACAAACTTGTCAACAAATATAACATTGTATTTAAAGAGTATATGTTATTTATTCTGCAGTATTTTTTTCTTTTTATGATTTAATATGTTGACAAGTTCATTGGTAATGGCCTTATTGAACTCTATTAAGAATTTAAAAAATATTTCAGTAATGACATTCATTAAGCTATCCGATCTAGTTAGACAGGTCCGACCACCACTGTAAATTTTTAGACCTCAACTTATTGGTTTGCCGATGATAACACTTCAGTTGAGGCGACTATCGGATAATCTATTTCTTTCTATAGTGATAATACATTACTGATTATTCAAATCCCTGTCTGGCATAGATAGGCCCATTGGTGTCCAAAAGGCTAAAGACAGAGAAAAAATAAAATAAACTTTTCCAGCTGTATCTCAAGGTAGGAATCGTTTTGTGTTGGTGAATGTTATTCAAAATATCTTCATCTTAAGTAGATTTAGTGTAAGACGAGTGATTACGTGCTCCTCTCATCCTGTAAAATCTAACACAGCAAAGTATTAAAAGTTGTATGTGTCAGTTATTTGAATCCCTGTTTCATGCAACTCTCCCCAAAAGCAAAATTTGAGAACTGATCAAACAAAATTTTTTTTTCACCACGAGAAAAAAAAGAAATATTTGAATAATTAAAAAAACCCTCTTTTTGATTTTAATTTATAAATGGTGTCTTGACATCATTTATAATTAACTCCTTTCTTTTTTTACTAATAGACTTATGTCTTCTATTGGAATATAACTCATTTCCAAAAAGGTCTGTTGTGAATCTGATTTATGATTTGTCTGTTCTGATATTTGAATTTTTTCAATCTCGAAAATGTCTGGCCTTTACGACGGTCCGATCTAGCAGAGAATGTCTTCGCGCAGATCTTCCGTAGACATGGGGACGCTAAGTGATGACATCCCACCCGATAAGACTACGCTCCCTGTCTCGACAGATACTCCAATGCTCATCAGGAAATGGATTGGGATAATGAACCACCAGCCATAACGGATGCGGAATTAGCCCAGCTCAAACAGAAAATAGCACTTACAGAATATGAAATCGATCACCAAGTTCAAACGCTTCGTAGACTCGCCGCCTCTCAACCGGTCACAGACGGAGACTACACCACGCAGGAAATGAAAAAGATGATCGAAGAAGCAAAACAACGGCTGATAGAACTGAGAGGTAAGTACAATTTTTATATGTCACCTGCAAGCCCTAAACCCGCAGCTAACAACCCCAAAAGAAAATTATCTCAGAAAAAAGATAAAATTTCCCCAGATTCGGACGGATTTATTAAACCAAGCAAAACAGCCAAAACAAATATTTCTTCGCAAAACCCTAACAATGCAGTTAGTACTCAAAACAGCTTTAACATCTTAGCAAACCTGATAATTCTCAAACGGATAATAATGATAGCCAAACAATTAATAATCAACCAACTAACAATTCACCCACTCCAACCCCAATCATGGTCATGCCAGAATATGGCCCCACATTAAATGATTTCCTCAAGAAAATATCTCAACTATCGAAAGCTAATTTCTACAGAAAAATCACAGGAGAATATTTAAAACTTTTACCCAGCACGCCAAATGATCATAGACAGCTCACCCAGGATCTAATTAACAACCAAATTGAACATTTCGTCATAACACCTGTACATAAAAGACCAATTAAAGTAGTTATTCGCGGCCTGCCAATTTCCACAGATAAAAACGAAATAGTACAGGAACTTACTAATTTAGGATATTCAGTACATAAAATTGTTCAACTTACAAAATTTAAAACTAAGCAACCAATGCCTTTATTCGAAGCCCAACTAAATACTACACCTAATATAGGAAATATCTGCAACGAAACTCATATAAGCCTCTTCATCATATCCATAGAAAAATACATTAAAAATCTTATCCCCCAGTGCGATAACTGTCAGAGATTTAGACACTCTTCCGAAAATTGTTTCTTCTTACCAAGATGCGTTAAATGTGCCGGAAACCATAAAACTACCGATTGCCCTACAAAAGGATACATAGACAACCCAGTGTGTGCGAACTGCTACAAAAATCATCCCGCGTCTTTTCGTGGTTGCGAAAAGTTTCCCAAAAATAAACCAACTACTAATTAACGTTTAATACTTAACCAACCACAAAATAAAACATTCGAGTACGCAAATCCAACAAAAAGTTACGCACAAGCTTACTGCTTCTGCGTAACGTTTTGTTGGATTAACTTTTTGTTGGATTCAGAAAAAACATTCATTCAGAAAAAAATGAAAAAACCCGACCCACAACACCAATAGCAATACTATGGAATTCCTAACTACGATAAAAGAAATATATAATTTCTTCGGAAAAAGAAAAATATTTAACTTCATAAATGCAATTAAAGCTAATTTACACAATCTTAAAAACGCAGATACCCCTATGGATAAATTGGTCATCCTATTTAATATATGCGAAGAAACCAATATAAATGAAATCTAAAAGATATACCCTAATAATATGATACTCCGCTTTAAGAGAAGGGCCTCAACTTAATACTACTATTATATAAAAAAAGAAGAAACAGAAAAGATAAGTTATATCTGTGGTAATGCTATCTTATTAATCTAAGTACTTGCACGTGACCTACCCCTCTACCTATCAGAAACTTGGATCAACCATCAGTCAACCAAATCAACGCTCCTGTGTCACATGACGACAAGCAACTCCTATTACGACTGCCTCCATCTGTCCAGTTGCTTCACCGACGCCACCAGATATGGACGCTCTTATCACCGAAACGGTACCTTCAGCATCTCCCAATGCCTTGACCCCAACTCCAATACTTACGCCGTTGCAATTTGTACCGCCAAGCATCGAATTGTTTATCACTTCAACCATATGATTCAGCGTACGACTGTGCTATGCCATTTTCACTTACGTATTCTAATGTTCGGAAACAGAATGCACTGTCGATTGGGATTGGACTTGTCCGGGCGCCCATTGTAAGGAACATCATGTTCACGGATACAAAGAGTCTGTTGTGACATGTCCACATGACTTCCTTGTACGGAATAGTAAATTATACGCATTTTGAATTTCCTATCATCAGGACTACTGTTTCTTCTAGTTGATTTTGCAAGCATAACTGGAGTCCTGAGTAGGAACAGGAAGCTTACTAAAAGCTATGTTCGTGCGTGTGTAGAAGATACAACAAAGATAAGAAGGGTTAAAATTACTCTTTATTCGCTTATCGATTTTACACACGTTCTCACACTTCGGGATACAAAAACCAACCACTTGTGGTTCCAACGTAAAAGAATATAAGACTACTAACTAACTAAAATTTAAATAAGAGCTAACTTTTAATATTTTATACAGATGACTAGCACTAAGACTGCCCTTTTAAATTACTACGTCTGTAGTACGCAAACTGCGGAAAACTGCAATACGTCTTTAACTTGCAAGAGGATTTAAACCTCTGGCCTTAAAGGCAGGCAGTAACTGATGGCAAGCTCGCGTGAAGCCTTCTAGCAAGAGGGTTCTTTCTCCTTCCTTCTTCTCTCGGCAAAAAGCCACAACTTAAATAATTAAGCGTTAGCAAGTACAATTTGCATAAATATATTCACGAGTTAATTCTGGCCGGAAGTGGAAAATAAGAGATGATAGTAAAGTTTTAAAATAAAATAAAAGTTAGTGAACTTAAAATCCTTACATACTTCCTGCCAGAGTTATTACGTTTGAAACTAAGGCCTAAACTACCTAGTTGAAAACTTTTAATTCCAAATTCTAAGTCTAACGCGAAGCCAATCTTTTACAACAACTTCCCACTAAAACTATCTAACCTAGAAATTATGTAAAATGCAGTTTTACAATATTTTGTCCACACACAATTATTCTTCATCTGTTACATTCCCTAAAAAAAGGAATTTCTTGTCTCTTATCGGTTCCTTCCAGAGGTCTGGGAGGAAAACTAGTTTAATCAATTTGTCAAGTAATTTAAATGGCAAGTAACATGAACACGTATATTTTTTTTCTTTTAAAACTCCATTCTTATTTCATTCACATCATTATTTATTTATCTCCCCGTGCTCTCTGACCTGTGTTGTAAGGAGAGAAACACCAAACACGAGCGTGTCTGTGCACAAGTGTTCAACACTACCACCTACAATCAAAACACTAACGTGTTAAAATTCAACATAAGAAGACCTCAGAACATACCTTACATTCATCTCTGAACCCTGAGGTACACTGGTGTGCAAAACTTAAGCAACAGCAGGGTTTTCTGCCATAACTCCAAGAGAAATCAACTGAGAGACATGAAATGAAGAAATGAAGGAGAATATTATGTACATAAAGATCACATAAAGAGAGTATTATGTACAGAAAGCATCGGAGCTGAAAAGAGAATACAGTGCATACGGTATGGAATCAAACAAAAGCAAGCTTTATTGAACGCATAGTATCGTGACTCATGTTTGTCTGTCCAAGAGGAAGAACAACAAGCAGATGTTCCTTAATATGGGATATGTCCTCCCCTCACTGCAATGGTTGCTTCGCACCGTCTCCGCATACTCAGAACCAGCTGGGGGGCAACATTTCTTGCGGTAAGAGTGCCCATTCCTCAATCAGCATCTGTTTGAGTTGTTGGGTGTTCTCCGGAGGATCTAGGCGTGCTGCAATGCGTCTCCCCAAAGCATCCCACACATGTTCGATAGGATTTAAATCTGGGGAGTACGCTGGCCAAACCATTCGAGTGATATCTTCACTTCCCAGTAGCTCCTCAACAGCAAGAGTCCGATGTGGCCGTGCATTGTCATCCATGAAAATTAAGTCTGGGCCAATCGCACCTCGGAACAGACGCACATGGGGAAGGAGTACCTCCTCACAATAGCGATCCCCGGTTACAGACTCTCTGTCGAAAACGTGGATCTCAGTTCGCCTGTTCAGCATAATGCCTCCCTAGACAAGAACTCCAGGACCACCGTTACGGTGTCTTTCCTTGATGTTACTGGGATAAAACCGGGTCCCGACCTCTCTCCAAATCAAAACGCGTTGAGAATCGCTTCTGGTACTGAACCGACTCTCATCCGTAAAGAGGACACGACTCCATTGATCAGTTGTCCAGTTTTTGTGCTCTCTGCACCACTGTGAACGGGGGCGTCGGTGGCCAACTTTCAACGGGAAGCAGCGTTCAGGATGGCGGGCGAATAGGCCCCACTTTGTGAAGGCGTCTGGCCACAGTAAACCGCGACACTTGTCGCCCCGTTGCTGTACAGAGTTGCTGAGCAATGGCGCTTGCTGACTGATGTCGGCCTCTTTTCGCCTGCAGGACGATATATTGGTGATCTCCTGCAGATGTCGTCCCCGAGCGGCCACCACCACCCTTTCTAACAGCTGTATCTGTGGTTTGGAACGCTTTCCAAGCGCGCGACACGACACATTTGTTGATTCCGAACTCCGCAGCTACACTGGTGACAGTACGCCCTTCTCCAGCTTTCCGATCATTCTTCCATGTGTGAAGTCGTCCAGGTGATTTCTTCTAGCGACATTTCACGAACTGACTCACTGGCACTTGCAGCGAATATGTTGAATTGCGTCTCCGTCCTTCCTTTTATTCTACTGTTGAGCTGCGCGCGCCGACATCACTCGTTTTGTGTACGCTCACATCGCCTCTGAGGTTTCGTTCCTGATATTTGCATACGCATGACGTTTCTACTGACTTACGTGTTCATTGTACTAATCTCCAGACCTCCTTTTCTGCAATTTCATGGCTATCTGCTAAATTTTTACATTGTTGCTTAAGTTTTGCCCACTAGTGTACTTAAGAGAGGTACACTAGTTGAGCTGCTTTTGTAATACCTACAAGACACATAACAATTTTATTGGCATGTTGGTCTCTAGAGCCACAGTAATTTTGTTTTGCAGATCAGGTAGAGTATTACGTAGTTATGACACAAGTACTTCGTTCTTCATTTAATATTTTATGGGAATCATCAGACTAGATAAACTCAGCAAAATGTGTCAAAAAGCACATTTGCTTGAATTTATACCTAACTATCAGTATTCAGCAGTCTGATCACTCATAGGCCGCTTTCTTAAATAATTATGAACTGCATATATCCATAATATCTAATACATTTGTGAGCTTTTTCTATTTATATCTAAAGTTCTATCTTAGAACGCCACGAACACTAACAAGAGAATAATCGCTTAAGTGGGCGAACAGAACACGTAAGACTTAAAGAGGGTTTATAAACCCTTTATTTTTCAGTAAATTTACAACCAGTTCCTACTTGGAACTTTACACAAAGCCGCTACTCGGGCTTGAACATAAAATAATAATAATTTAAACTAAAGCTAGCTTAACTAAGCTATTTGAAAGATATAGCCGAAGCTATCAGAATCTAACTAGTTGGCCCCTAAGTATTAATTAAATCGGCGAAGCCAAACAATGGCCTAAGGTATGGCCGAGCGTAGTAACCGCTAAGAGAGACGTAGCCAGAAGGCAAACGCGCGCTAGTCAGGGAATCAGACTCTCTCTCCTGAAGTTGGTGAAGTTACGACTTAAATAGTACTCGTTCTCATTTGCATTAACTGCGTTTCTGAATTTACATTCTGGGCCGGAAATTGTAAGCTGAAATTAGAATAAGATAGGAAAGATACAAAACATAACATAACTGTTAATAAACTTAGGATAAACCTTACATCTTTCCCCACCAGAACTTAACTACGCGAGGAATAAGGTCTTAACGACTTTGTTTAAGAGTTTAAATTCTAAACAAGAAGTCCTTGATATCAAAATTTTAAACTTCTAGAAGTTTTTTCTTGAATGACTTTCATCATTAAAACGTTTCCTGTTTAGAGGCCAACTTTACACAAATATCTAAGACTAGATTAAAACTAAGATAAGAACTTCACAATTTGAATGCGTTTTACATTCATCAACTTCATCTTTTCTTTCAATCAGACGTCAGTCTTCACCTTCCAGTCCTCTGGAAGGAAAAAGTGTTAGTTGTTTTCATAACTCTTTCTTGCAATTATTTTGGTCCTCAAACATTTTCATTCACACCAAACTTTAATTCTTCCCCCCATGCTCTCCAGAAATTTTTCTGAGTGAGACGAGGCTTTTATGTTGTATATCAGCGACAACAATCTATCACTATCCAATCACTACAATTTGTTATAAACTCGACTTTCCAGACCTTAGCAAACTCCTTAAACAGAAAACTAGACCTAATGTCCTAAAATAGAGCTTAAATTTTAGAATTCTTAAGTGAAGCCTGGAGAGCCTTACTTTAAACACATTCAATCTATACTTTCATTCAATTCATCTTTTACACAAGGATATTTACAGTCATGCTTGACCAAAACTTACATTTGTATCTGTTTAACTTTTACAAAAGTTTAAAAGCTAACATTAACATTTCAAATTCACTAGAACATTTTAACACTTAATACTTTAAAATTCATTTTACCTCATTTGTTATAGTTGCTACACAAGATTCACAACGCTTGGCTACAATCTTTGCGTTAACACAATTGAAGTCTTTCGACTAAACATATTCTCGGAACGTGAGAATTCTAAAACAAAGTATTTACAAAATAAATTTTCGAGAACTTGCGAATTCAATTTCTTGTTTTAAACAGTATTTAGCAACTTTAAACACATGACATAAATCGAACTTTCAATACAAAATAGGAAACAAGGAAAATTTTAACTTATCTTTTTGGCTTCTGCATCCTGTTGGCGCAGAACCCTTGAAATGTTAGAGTTGCCAAATTTCGGACTCTCAGTCGTCTCGGGCGGCTGGTGTTTGGCTCTGCGCATTCTTTTCTTTTCATTCCTCGGTCGTTGAAGCGGGGAGCTTTTCTTGTCGGTTGAGGATTTTGGAATTCCAATTTTCTCTTTGTCTTGTATCTTGCCGACCTTGTTTCTGAATCTTTGAAAAACCTTTTACTTCTTCTTGGTTCCTGGGAATGAATAGACCTGGTGTCGTCAGGTTGCTTTCTTTTCATTCTTGCTTTTCCGGTTGGCATATTCTTCTAGCATATTCTTGCGGCTTGGGTTCTGTAGTTTGCCATTTTCTTTGCTTATGTTTCAAGAGCCTTTTTCGCTGTCTCATAGGGGCTGGCTCTTGTTGAAGGGGAACTTCTATATGTTTAGTACTCCTCGTTCTCACGGAGCTTTGATCTTGTTGAAGTTGCCTTCGTTTCGCTATGGTTTCTTCAGTGTTAGCGGCCTTTCTTTTCGTTGCTGGGGGATCCTTGTTTGGCGACGGTGAAATTCACGTTCTTGGTGCTATTTCAGGAACCTGCAATAAATCTTTTAAGATTAGAAAATCCGTACGACTATAGTAGGGTTTGATTTGATCGATGTTCGCAATAGATTTTTGTCCGTTTTCTGCTTTTAAGTAAACCGCTGAAAATTTTATCTTCTCCATGATAAAAGGGCCTTCAAACCTGGGCTGAAATTTGGCTAACCTATTTTCGGGTGCCGATGACAAGGAGTGCTTTAATTTTAGCACATTCTGGCCTATGGTGTATTTTACTTTACGCTTCTTTCTATTGTTCTATAATTGTTGTTTCGACCTCGCCGCATCTGAATTTTTGATGGCCTCATTAATAATTTTCTCAATATCATTCAATTTATGCTCCTTCTAGTCACCGTGACTAGGAATCTAGTTTAAATTCTTCTTTTCAACCCCTTGGTCCAACTGCTTTTTACTTCCCCACGGTTTGGTCTGACAAGCTTCTTTCTTATCCGCCTTTCCTACCTTCCCCTCTTGCCGATAGGTATTCTGTTGATCTTGAGGTATCGTCTGGGCGTGAAACCTTAAGTACTGCCTAAAATTGTTCGCACGGGCGTTTTTGATCGTTCGCCGACTCTGAAATTTGACAGCTAGTTTGAATTAGTTTTCCAGCGTTTGCGGATTTCTAACTTCAAGAAAATCTTGGAATTGACGGCAGCAACCGTGGCAAAATTATTTCAGTGATTTCCTTGTCGGGTCTTTTTCCATATAATAATTTGACAATATGGATCTTTCTTAAGATGACGTCCGTTAACTCGTCAAGATTAGTTTGATATTTATTGATATTTACTGAATAATTCTGAAACCAGTCTTGCGCGGTCTCTCACCACTGGGAATGCTTTCAATAGCGAATTTTTAAAATTTTCCTAAGTGTGCGTTTTTGATCCTGCTCTTGCCAATATTCTTGTATCAGCTGAGGGCTTGACCTTTTAAATTCGTCGTAGCGATGATAAGTCTCTGTGGCTGGTTGACAGGATATAATGTGAAGTGTATCCAGCTGCTCCAGGAAGGTCATTACGAATCCTCTTCCATCTAAAGCTGCTGTTGGCTTCATCACCGCTCTCATAGTTCGACTATTAATCGGAATCCCTCAATGGGGTTTGGTTGTGGCTGAGGGAACTGAAAGGTAGGAGGGGTCAACGAGAAATCTTCACTACCTAGCGGCATGGTTTGTTAAGAAGAACTTCGGGCGCCAGATGTGGGGTTTTACTTGATATAATTCCAATGTTCAATCTTAGAGCTCCACGAACACTAACAAGCGAATAATCGCTTAAATGTGAGAACAAACACGTAAGACTTAAGAAGGGTTACCCTTTATTTCTCATAATAAATACAATTTCTCCTAACTTGGAGTATACATAAAGCCTCCTCTTATGCTTGAACTTCAATAATTACGAATTTAAACTAAACTAAGTTTAACTAAAGCTATCTGAAAGATATAACCGAACCTATCAGAATTCTAAGTAGTTGGACCCTAAATATCAATTAAAACGGAGAAGCAAAGCAAGGGCCTAAAGTATGGCCGAGCGTAATATCCTAAGAGAGAACGTAGCCAAAAGGCAAACGCGCGTTAGTCAGGAAAATCAGACTCTGTCTCTCGAAGTCAGCGAAACATCGACTTACATAGTAAGCACTCTTACTCATTTGCATTAACTTTGTTTCTGAAATTACATTCTGGTAGGAAATTGTAAGCTGAAATTAGTATAAATAGGAAAGAAGCATAACTTAAAATAACTGTTAATAAACTTAGGATAAACCTTACAACACTAAGCTTCAAATACAAAAATTGGACAGCTTTTCTAATATATTATGTACATTTCTTATGTTTTGAAACTGGGAGAGAATACCAAATGTTATTAACTAAGTAATAAAAAATACAGTGTACTTGAGATTTTTACAATCAAATTTATTCAATGTGTTAAATTTCTTCAAAACCGAATATGAAAATGCACTACATTTTAGAAAATGTTAAAATAAAAATCAGATTATAATTTGTTAGTGTTTAGGAACTTTCTTCAAAAAAATATAAGCTTGGCTTTGGTTCACTAAACTTCGGTCCCTAATATTACAAAAATGTAAAGCAGAAGCAATATATCTTCGGCACAGTAAAACTTGAGAAAACTTTACATGTGCATTTGTTACTTGATGATCAGAACATAAATGCTCTCTGTAATTTTCAGCATTACAAAATGAAGTGGAAAGTTCGAAGAGGCACACACACCGTAAAATAGACGCGATGATTCATTAGTACACTTTTTTGGGCTTAAACTTTTACTACACACTTCACATGAGAATCCTCCAAATTTTACATATTCACTCCGTTGTCTTTCAATAAACGTAAAAGTTAAAAAAATCATTACAAATCCAAACGAAAAAGATACAATCAGTAAATTTACAAAAAGTTGCCTATAGCCGAAAATGAATGAAAAATAAATCCCTTAATTGTTGGCATTAAAAATTAGTTGCCAAAACGGTCTCCGGCTGTGGCTTATTTTGAATGGTTGAATTTCTTCAGTTCACGGCGGGTTTTAGCCGTCTTAGGGACAGACTTCGATCCAGGAACCATGTTCTGTCGCCTTCGCCCGCCTGTGAAGAGGCTCTCTGAGACTAAGCAAGTACTATCTGAGATTAGAACTTTTAATTTTAGGTCCTTGACACAGCTTGCGATTTTAGTTACTTTTTGTGCCTGACTTCTTCAATTCCAGACGTGCTCTTTTCGGCTGCTCATGATCTCGGTTTACCTGTATTTTGGAATGCAATTTAGTCTTTGACGTAAAGTTTCTTGTGATGTCTTTAGTAATACTGAAGCTATCATTCTTTCCTTCATCGACTGCACCGACAACAGTCGCTTTGGATTTTTAAAAAAATGTAACTTTTCTATATAATCGGAAAGATTACTGAGATCGAATAGAGACATCAGCATGCCAGAAAAAGAAGTTTCTGTAAATTTGGATCAGAAATTTACGGCTTTCAACTATAGCCGATTTATATAAAAAAAGATCAACGTTAAAAACAGTTTGCTATTTATCTCTTTGTTTGCACTTATTAGCATTTTGAAATTTCTTTGTGACGTAACCACCAAGCATGCTTGGAAATCAGGTAGCTTTTAGCTCCTTATCATTTCTGAAAATACTTACTAATTATTTGACTACCTCTAATGAACATAAGTTCTGATAATATTATTGCATTACTCGTAATCTGTAATTATTTTTATTACTCTTTTCATCAACAGTTATTGAAAGTACTTATGTCAACTTCAGATATTTTACTAAGGTTTTAAAATTTCAGATAAATACAAATGAACTCAATTGTTCTAAAAGCCTAAAGCTATCATTGAAAATCTCATGACTTGCCGAATATCTCTATTAATGATTAAATGTCTAAAACAAATGCATTTGCAAATAATTATTAAAGATAACTGAAAAAATACAAATTCATATCTTCGGTAGATATGAGTAAGAAATATCTAAATGGTTTTCAAAATAAGAGTCTTATCAAGCATACTGTGTGTTTATTATCATGATAATTTCCATGATCCGTACATTTCCTGCTTTAAAAGCAAATTTTAGAAATAAAACTTCGAAAAGACACACTTAAAAGCAAAATTTTCAAAAACTGATTCAGAGGATCGTTCTTAGATGGCGCCACTAAATAATGCTGGTTGCGGAAGGAAAATAAAAATTGAAATAATGTAACTAAACATTGCTTTTAAAACAAATCGCGTTAAATTATACAGTATATATAAGCTACCGAAATGCCCAGTATTCTCTAAATAAGAGGTTCTATTTTCTTACAGCAAGAGATGTTAGGAAGCTTTTATACCGAATTTAAAAAATCGAAGGAATATTTACTTACAAAGCAATTTTAAAGCGTATGAGGGTAATTCCTATCAGGCCGGGCTTAAAGCACAGACAATACAGGCAACCGCCTCGAAGATCGATTTTTGGAAGACGCCAATTAAGTTGTTCGCACCTAAATAACGATATGGTTTCCCTGTGAAGTATTGATACGTTAAATTTGTACGGAACGCATACTGCAGCCTAGGGCACCGGAAATGCTAGAACTGGGCCTGATTACCCTTTATAGAGATAATTAGTAAGTTCTAGTTTAGTATATACTAAAAGTTATATACTAAACCGGAAGTTAAATTAGGCCAGAGTTAATTGAAGCTCAGCTTCTGCACTTTTTAATTTTTGAGAGGAATGGTAATTGTAACTGGAAGTCCCGAAACATCAAATAAAGTGAACTCCGATTCTTGTTATATAATTAAGTCACAATATTAACATAAAGTTCTGTTAATGCATTAATGCACCATTTATTTTATCAGATAGTAAAACTGATAAACGTACTAGCTACTGAATGTATCACGCTCCCTCTAAAGAGCAAAATGGAGGACTAAGTTCGCAAGAACAATCAACAAAGGTCCAAAGCCGAGGTCGACCCAAGGAATAAAGATCTAATAGATCCGGTAACCAGCCGTGGAAAAGACCGAGGCAAGGAATGAATGTATCAGCGCTTAAGAGAACTCGCAAACACCCACATCAACAGAAGAAAGTCAGCAAAAGAGCCCAATAAAGGCTGCCGAAGGAAGAAGCCAAAACAGCCTGAGGACATGGACGATCATCGTAGATCCAACAGCATGCGCGAGCAGGATGTGCGAAAGAAATGAGTACTAGACGAAGACCCGGATCAGCAGCTAAGATAAAGAAATCGTTTCAACAAATTCCGGTGATCAACACTGCAAAAATTCATCGACAAAAGAAAGTCTGACTACAAAAGAAAGGCTGACTGCAAAAGACGGAAGTAGAACTGCTCTAACAAAAAATAGATGCAGATAGTACATTATTTTACTAGGATCTTTTGTTATGATCTGTATCAAATTTGCCAACATGCTTTACTTCGAGCGAGGATTTATCAGTTGTCAGTTGTAGCTAAAAAGCTCTCTGGTTACAAATATTTTGTGCTTTGTAAAATTGCGTTAATACACTCTTCAGTTTGCTTAGTTTTAAAGACTGTAAACAGTCAAAGTCTAAATGAAGAATAATAATAGTGTCACGAATTTTGTATATATGCAAATAATTTTAGTAGAATTATATGTGAAATCTTTTTTTTTTTTTTTTTTTTTTTTCAAAAAGTATAATGTAACATGACTTACTTGAAAGAGGCGGAGCTTTGTTACAATTAGTTTTATAAAACGGGCTTTCTCGTTCACCATTATTTCTCTACTGATAAATTACAATTTTATGTGATATTGAAATATTGAAACTATAAATTTCAGATAATTTTCTTACACTGCAGAGCTTCAATATATTTAAATAATTGAATTAAAGGAAAATGTCGTATAGTTTGCTTCATTAGTCAATTAATATGACTTGCTTATTTAAAATATTTCTTCATTTCCTAAACACATTTTGCTGCTCACTTAACAGTTAAATTTTAAATCTCATACAGTTTTACACAGTTTACCATGCAAAAGCGTAACGAATTTGCATTTTGAATTCTAGTTCAGAAAATAGTTATTTTTACCAAAGCTGAATTACAGAATATCTGTATACCCGCTTCTGAGAATATATGCTGTCTTAGAAATGCTTAAGTACTATTAGTAGCCAGTGGCGTAACTAGAATTCTTGCAAAAAAACTTCCTGGGCCCCTCTTCCAATAAATTTAATGTGCTTAAAAATAAAAATTTAAAAATATATATATATATGAAAAGTTTAAAAAAAAATCAAGGATTCCACGAGCCAGCGTTTTCACGAGGATTTTTATCACATCTGTATTACTTGTTAAAAAACAAAAGCACGTGCTTAGGGAACCATTAGAAAGGCATGTAACATGAAGAAAAAATAAAAAGGAAAATATTTTCCCTTGACCAACTGGTGAAACGCAAATTTGCTTTAGGTTGGGTATTTGACGTCAGAGGATTTTAATCAGTTATTTAAGACTTTTTGTGTGCGTGCGTGAAAGTGCGAGAGACAAATTTTTCTCTTTCACTGAGATACATACTGGTAATAAATGAATAAGTCTATATAAAAAAAAGGAACATGCCGACGGATAGCATTAAGAAAACGAAGAAGGCCTAGATTAGCGGAGATTTTTGTATAAAATCTAAGAGGTTTTACATACTAATATGTTTTTAATTTTTATATAAAATATGCGCCTATCCAAGTTTTTTCGCTTAATTTAGCAAACTTATAAATAACTGGTTATATTATACACTGATAGTCAAGATAATTGATAAATGTACAGAAAAGATATTACATTAATATATAGTACTCTCTGATTTACTCAGCTTACGAACATGACTTATGCAATAATATACAAGTAATAAATAACTTTTATAATATAAATGATACATTTGTTAAATATAAAACATATTTATCATAAACTTCATAAAGAAAACTATTTGAAACACAAGTTTTGGAGAAACTATGTATGGTAAAGTTTTTTTTCTTTTTAAAAGACCTTTTGGTACACTAAACTACTTGAATATATTTTTCTAAAAAATATAAATGATAAAGTTTTTTCCTGTTTCCTTTTAATTTTCCCAGTTCATACTGCTCTTCTTTTCTAATGGTGTTTCCCCCCCCTCAATAAGTGTAATTATAACACTGGTTGCCAAAATTCATCATAAAGACAAAAATCCTTCTTTATTAAAATTTGCCCTTCATTTCCGCAAACTTATTTCTCAATACCTGGACGTCCATTTTCTTAGCCATCTCAGCTTCGACGCTCAATAATGATAGGTTTGACAGCCGATCTCGTGTCATAATGATTCTCAAATTTGTTTTTATTAGTTTCACTTTTGAAAATGACCTCTAACTCGTGGCTGTGGTTACAGGTAATGATAAATACAATATAAGTAAATTGCGCACTTAAGAATAACTGCTTTTCATGTGATAATATTTTACCATTGCTAATTTAGCTAAATCCTTAATGGATTTCAAATTTTGGATTTCTGTTCTGAAAGTATTTATAAATAATAACAGTTCTACTTCCAGTGCATAAGTATAGTCTTCTTTATATATTTTCTGTATTTTTGAAACATTATTAATAGTTTCCATATTTGCTAATGATGACAGAGTTTTAGGTTCCAAAAATGAAAACATTATTGCGATTTTTGTCATTCTGTACTTTAACTGAGTTTTTAAAATGTCGAGAGACGCATAAAAAACTGTTACTTTAAAAGACATTTCGGAATTTTCAAACCGGTTATCCTCACATAGCTCATCAAAAAATTTGTTTGTCTTTATATTTTCTTTTATTTTCAAATTTAGTTTCTATGCCCCATTTACTTGCAATAAACTCATCTTCTTTCATAATGTCTTCAAACTTGTTTCTCATATCTTCCATATTAACCGTGTAAAATTTGAATATGTTGCCAAGTAAGAGTAGCTGAACTAAACTGCAATATACAAATTAGTGGCTCTGCACTCGGAATACGTCATCTGCGAGGAACATAAAAGTCCATGTTTGAAAGCAAGCCCG
Organism: Stegodyphus mimosarum; assembly: GCA_000611955.2. Lineage (NCBI taxonomy): Eukaryota > Metazoa > Arthropoda > Arachnida > Araneae > Eresidae > Stegodyphus > Stegodyphus mimosarum. The sequence continues at coordinate 273,558 of KK119156.1, forward strand.
CATGTTTCACTGTGATAGTGACATCAGAAATCTGAGATAACCAATTCGTAACAATGACCTCTAGGCATCATTTGCCTCCAGAACTACGATGGAGAGCCTTTGGGAGACTAACAGGCTGGACAAAGTCAAAAAGAAGTGGCCAGATGGCTAAATGTGAGTCCTTCTGTGGTTCATAAACTTTGGAAGCAATTTCAAACCACAGATTCGGCATTTAGGAGGTTTAGCCAAAGACGGCCAACTGCTACGACGAGCGCCGATGGCCGATATTTAACATTATGTGCACGCAGGATTAGAACCATTACTCCGACTCTTCTTAGTTCTTTCCTTGCTGCAACCACCGGAAGGTCGGTGTCAACTGTAAGTAGAAGGCTTCACGAAGGTGGTCTGTATGCAAGGCGACCAGTCATTTGCGTGCCGCTCACGTCACGCCACAGGAGAGACATCTTGCAGGGGGCACGACAACATGTCCACTGGACGCCTGATCAATCGAAGGCTGTTCTCTTTACGGATGAGTCCAGGTTTAGTCTAGAAAACTATAGTAGGCGTTATTCGATGTGGAGAGAACCTGGAACCCGTTATCATCCGTCAAACATCCGTGAAACAGACGCATACGCAAGAGGCAGTGTCTGTGTTTGGGGTGGCATATCTTTGGGTGGACGCACAGACCTCCATGTCTTTCCAAGTGGAACCGTGAATGCTCAGGTATATAGAGATGACATCCTTGGTGCTTATGTGCGCCCATATGCCGGGGCAATAGTTGATGCTTTCCTGTTACAGGATTACAACGCAAGACCACACAGGGCTCGCATCGTAGATCATTATCTTCAACAGGAAACAATTATGCGCATGAAGTGGCCAGCTCGATCCCCGGACTTGAATCCTATCGAGCACGTTTGGGATAGTTTAGGGAGACGTCTAGTTGCTCTCAATCCGCCCCCTTAGACCACTGCCGCGCTTGCAACTGCTTTGCAAAAGCAATGGCTCTCCCTTCCTATGGAACTGATAGACCGCATAATTGAAAGCATCACACATCGCTGTATGTGCTGTATTGCTTCTAGAATAGCGATCATATTCCATATTGAAGGTACTTTTCCTATAGCAAACTGACACGTTCGATTTGTTCATTTTATACATGTGCTAATTTCTATGCTACCATAATTGTTTGGTAATTTCTTTTTATGTTATTTGATACCTTACTATGTGTTGTATATTGTGGGTAAGTTTCATAAAATTCTGCATGTAACTTTAATCAGTAATCGCGATTTTTGTGATTTTTCCTTAATTTATGATGACCAGTGTAGATTAGAGAAATGGCATTAGAAGAAGAGTAAGTTTAAGTTCAGTTTACTGCTCTGAGTCATCAGCCAGTTAGAAGTATACTTGAGGAGTAGCATTTCACACTTCAACGCAGCTGTTACCGAAGAAAGGAACTCCGCCTCCACTATAAATTTCCAGTGTCTTCCCAAATTAGTCACAGTAAAACTTTCATCTAAGATTTTACTGTAAAGATGTCCACTTTCCTTTTAAAACGCTGAAACAGTTTTTTCCCCAGTCATATTGCACTATTATTATTGTCATATTCCAATGATACATAATACATGACCTACGATATCTTTTTGCATTTTCCGTGTACTATAAATGTATTTCAGTTAATGTATAATTGGTAAACATTTAACAGTAAAAATTATGGACATTCGAATAATTTTAGGAAATTCTTCCACAAGTTTAGGATGAAATAATAAACAGGTAGAAACAAATTTTATTGACCTGTATCCAAAGAGCTTTGAAAACTGTGTAGTACGAAACGGAAATTTTAAAATTAAACACAAAATACTTATGGTATGAGGATTTATCTAAATTTAAATACCCACTGTAGCAGAATATGACCATTCCCTTCCAAGTTTTAAGGTCCCAGAAATATTTAATAATTTATAGTTATTGACACTAACGTACATTTGAAGATGAGTACTCACACTCTGTGGCATAGATTTTTAAAGTAGTGTACATAAATACTTGTTTAGGAACCAAGTATAAAGTTTCTTCATAATTAGTAAAAATAAAGTTGTATGAAACAAGTTTTGCTTACTTCTTAGAGAAATGCGCAAAACTTCATTTAATAAAAATAGGTTTTCTGTACCCCAGGTGGATCAAAAAGCAAAAATCAGTTAGGAAAAGCGGTTATATTATACGGTTTACCCTAAGTTTATTAACAGTTATTTTAAGTTTTGTATCTTTCTTATCTTACTCTAATTTCAGCTTACAATTTCCTGCCAGAATGTAAATTCAGAAACGCAGTTAATGCAAATGAGAATGAGTACTATTTAAGTCGTGACTTCACCGACTTCAAGAGAGAGAGTCTGATTCCCTGACTAGCGCGCGTTTGCCTTTTGGCTACGTCTCTCTTAGCTGTTACTACGCTCGGCCATACCTTAGGCCCTTGCTTGGCTTCGCCGACTTAATTAATACTTAGGGGCCAATTAGTTAGATCTCTGATAGATTCGGCTATACCTTTTAAATAGCATAGTTAAGCTAGTTTTAGTTTAAATTATTATTATTTTAAGTTCAAGCCTGAGTGGCGGCTTTGTGTAAAGTTTCAAGTAGGAACTAATTGTAAATTGTACTGAAAAATAAATGGTTTTAAACCCTCATTGAGTCTTACGTATTTTGTTCACACACTTAACAGATTATTCCCCGCTTGTTAGTGTTCGTGGGGTTTTAAATTAGAACTTTAGGATTAAATAGTAAAACCCCACAACATTTTATAGGTGCATTAGTATTTATGATTATTGCTATCTTTTTTATTTGCGTCTTAGAAAGCTATTTATGTCTCAGAAATTAATGACCTCAGATTTCCATTTTTTACATTGCTTATAAATTAAGCCGTATCATTTTTTATCTCAATCATTAATTTATTAATGACAAAAATATGAAAACTAAATATAATGTATGGGAACATATATTAACGGGCGCTATTTATGTCTTAGAAAAGTTACGCAGTGGTGCCGAAATGAAAGAAAATAATGTAAAAAGGAATTTTATGTGGGAAAATCGCATCATTTACTGAAAATCGCATCACGTTGCGTAGTTAGAGGAAATAAATTTCTTAAAAAAATTATTTCTTTAATATATGATATTAATGAGGGGAGAGTTATTTTGATTCTTATTTGAAGTTTTTCTTCTAAGAGCAACACTAATCACAAAGGAATGACTAGATTAAAATTTGCTAATAATGCCTCAACTTCACCGATTTTATTAGAACTATAAAAGGAAACTTATGTCTATATTTATCCATATGCTCTGACATGTTCATTGCACCTATATCCAAGAACTGAATTGTTTCATCTTTTATGCTCTGTTAAAAATTCTTCGAAATTTAAGAGTCATTGAATTACTGACGGGAGAAAAAGTACAAAGCTTTCTTTCTAATTCTTTTACGTTGAAGAATCAACTGAAAACAAGTTAATCTGTGCCGTTTCTGTCAATTAAAAAGACTGAGTCGATATGTAATTCGACTTATTCCTTATGAAAAACTTTAAATGTGATCGAGCATATCTTGTCCCAAATACAGACGCACACAAAATAAATAAATAAAATGAAATAAAAATAATAAAATAAAATATTTGGCAGTGAATGAACTACCTTCGTATTTAGCAGCTACCGTATTAAATCAATTTAAATTACAAGAATTTAAATTGCTAGATGACTACGAAGATAAAATTGATAGCATTGAAAGCATCGAAGCTGACATGCTTTTATTCCACAAAAAATTTTAATATTTTTGCTTTTTATTGACTTAACTGAAATTCGAAATTAATGTAAAAAACAATCAATCAAAATTATTTTACTGTGTCTCCTCCCCCCTTTTGTTCAATATTTAGATGATAAGTAGCAATTCTTAAAACTAAATACCGCAACTTATTCTTTTCCTTTCTTTTCTTTCTTCTTTTTATAATACTTATTTTCTTTTAACCATTATGCTTTTAAAGGTGTCTTCTTGTTTCCGCGATTCGTGTTTCCATGGTTGTCAAAAACGTTCCTGTTTTTCGAAATCATCAGTCTTCATTAACCATTAAAGTTAATACCATTCAACTTCTTTAACCATCAAAGTTAATACCCCCACTATTGGGGGGTACATAGTGAGGGGGGTCGAATGGGCCTTGGCCTCCCCTAAAATGCAGGAAAGCAAAAAATTTTTATATTTAAAAGAAATAATCAAAATAATATTTCGATCTCAGATCTTTGCATGAGAGAGATAGATGTTCAATCTCTGCGAAGATTTTGGCAATGAACTAGAAGATCGTTTCCTAAAGTAAAAAAGAATTTTTTACCAAAATTCTGCATAAAAGTAAGTTATAATAAAATCTTTCAGAATCGTTCTATTCGTTCTGAAACGAAGTTTTAAAACGACGTTCTTTCTTCTAAAACGACTTCTTTGGTCTTAATTGCACCTTTGCAGCTTTTAATTCTTTCATTTATGCAAATCCAATAAACTAAATTTTCCCTATTTCTGTTCCGAATTTGATACTGATAACCTTTATCAAGGGCTAAAGGTTTGTTTTCCCCTTTAGTTTCAATAATGTCTAAAACATCCATACTGATGAGCTAATATTGTAGCATAAAATAACAGCTAATATTGTAGCAGAATTAGAAATAGAATGAAATTAAAGATTTCGAGAGGAGCCTAATCTAACGAAGAAACTGCCCAGTTCTTTTTAATGACTCATCGAGACACCTTTTGAGGAGTTGTGGGAGGGGGACTGTACCAACACGTTGACTGTATCCTCCGATTTTGCGGGAACAGAAAGAATTTTGAAAACCGCGGAAAGAGGAATCGTGAAAACAAACCTAACTCGCTTTTAGATGCTTGGTCCGAAATGAACTGGCTTTTCTTCTTTAGTAGCATTAAGCTTGATAGCTAGAGGGAAAGGGGTACTGGATAAGGAGGGCTATTCAAAGCTGTAAGAGAACAAAAGTTTACGACTTGAAAGTGTCACATAACCTTCGAAGTACTTTGCCGCGGCTTGTTTGCTGGGAAGGGATGACTTTTCCTAATTTTACTTCTAAATGGAAAATCGTATGTTTTCCGATCAACCTTTGTTAATCATATGAATTTTTTTTGGAAGCTGGAAAGCAATATTTTAAACTTAAGGCATATATATTGAAAATTATTTAGCATTTTTAAGCATAAGTAGTAGTGAAGCAGGAGGGTGCCCGGGCACCCAGGGTACTCTACCCCGCCTACGCGCCTAAACTATCTTCTGTAGTTGAGGAAAATACACAGTCTCGCGTACTCTACGCACAGTTTTCCTCATCCCTAAGACCGGCTGTAGGGCTGTCATGAAGTTCCTGCAAAATACTCAACCGTAGTGTGGCGGGGATGGCAGGTTTCAGTTCGTGGTTTTCATTTGTAGATTTAGTATAGAACAACAGATTAGCTATGATTTCGTAATTTCGGGCCCTATTTCTAATTGCAGCAAGATCTACATGTTCAAAATTACTTGGATCCTTTAAATAAATATAGATATTACCGAATTCCGGATCCTTCAGCAATTCAGCTTTAATTGTTTCCCGGGAATCTAAAACTTTAGAAGTTAACATAGCACAATTTATTTGATCACTATTTTCATCCAGTTTAATTCTTGACAAGGCGTCGGCCACTGTATAAGGTTTCTCCTTCAATCTCTTGACTTTCTTCGTAAGCATAAACTGTGAAACCTTATGTGGAGGACAGTGAGCAAATCTAGGCTATGTCCTTTAGTTTTGAAGAACTACAAAGTCAGAAGGAGGGTTTAAAAGTGACCCTTTAATTCAAATAAATACAACTCTTCAAATTGAGAGTAAGCCACTACTTGGGCTGAACTAAAATAATATGAAAATAAAGTGTGTTAACAAATCAATTCCCTAACGTAGCTTAAATAGGACGGCGAGGGAAGCTTAACTCTTAGTGAAATGCAATAATGCGAATTTCACTAGCAAACACTGGTAATTGCAAATGCCTATGAAGGCGAACTTTCAGTAGACAGAGGAAATCTTTGCGCGCACAGCCTTACGGCGATAAATCCAAGGCTCTGTTTTTCCCCCTCGTTAACTCCTGCCTTTTAAACTGCTAACAGATATATACGATTTGCATAAATATCTCACTCGCGCTAAATTCGGGCAGCAACTGAAACTTTGAGAATTCGATAGGAAAGTTCAAACTAAAAATAATTTGGTTAATTAAAATAATGAATGCTACAACTGTATTTTCCTAGCCGGGAGTGTGTTTAATTATTAAGTTGTATTCTTGTAACTTTAAGGCCTATCTAATTAAACTAGGAGTTAAATTCTATCCAGAATATAATCTGCCTACGGCCGCATGAACTCGTAGAAGCACTCGTGGACACCGGCGCTTCTACGAGTAGATCGTAACTGGGGCTTTTCAAAAATACACCCTAAACTTCTGAAGTGCCATTAACACTGCTAACGTTTCCCTTTCTGCCGCTGTATAGTTCCTTTGGATCTGACCCAATGTTTTGCTGAAAAATGCAAAGAGATGCCATTTTTGAGTTAAAATCGCACCCAAGGCGTAATCTGAAGCATCCGCCTCAAAAAGTACATCATCTCAAAAAGTACGCAGACGAAATCCGTAAAATTCCATTATCCAACAACACTGTTTGAAAGAGAATTTAGGAAATTAATAAAGATCAACATCTAATAACTAGGTTCAAAATTAGTCCTAAGTTTGCAATCCAGTTGGTTGAATCAACTGATATTCCTAATTTCACTCTCTAAGGTTTACCCTAAGTTTATTAGCAGTTATTTTAAGTTTTGTATCTCTCCTATCTTATTCTAATTTCAGCTTACAATTTCCTGCCAGAATGTAAATTCAGAAACGCAGTAAATGCAAATGAGAAAGAGTACTATTTAAATCAATGTCTCGCAGACTTCGAGAGAAGAGTCCGATTCCCTGACTAGCGCGCGTTTGCCTTTGGATAAGTTCTCTCTTAGTTACTACGCTCGGCCATACCTTAGGCCCTTGTTCGGCTTCGCCGATTTAATTAATACTTAGGGACCAACTAGGTAGATTTCTGATAGCTTCGGCTATACCTTTCAGATAGCTTAGTTAAGCTAGTTTAGTTTAATTTAAATTCATTATTATTTAAGTTCAAGCCCGAGTGGTGGTTTTGTGTATAGTTTCAAGTAGGAACTGATTGTAAATATTCTGGAAAATAAAGGGTTGAGAACCATCGTTAAGTCTTACGTGTTTTGTTCACACACTTAAGCGATTATTCGCTTGTTAGTGTTGGTGAGGTTTTAAGTTAGAACTTCAGAATTCAATAAAACCCCACAACTCAATTATTAGTGTATGTTAAATATATTTTTGAAGGATGTATTCATGAGGAATTTTTGTTTTGTCACTCTTTGGAGCACACACAAGAGGAGAGGTCATCTTTGTAAAAGTGAATGAATTTTTCATTGAAGAAAGGTTGCAATAGAAAAATTGTGTTCGTATTTGCACCGACGGTGATAAAGAGACGGTCGGTGACAAAATTGGATTTCTGGCCAAAGGAAGGTGGCAACGAATATATAACATTTACTCATTGCATGATACATACAGAGGGCCTGGTGGCGAAAAAATTATCGGCGGAGTTAGATGTTGTGCTTCGGGATAGTATTAAAGTGGTCAACTTTATTCAAAGTAGTGCTCTGAACAGTCGTTTGTTTTCAAATTTTTGTTAAGACGTGTTCTGAATATAAAAGCTTCTTATTGCATGCAGAGGTAAGGTGGCTTTAAAAAAAGCCACAGTTTAAAAACTATGTTATTTGAGTGACATATTTGAGAAACTAGATGAACTAAATTTGTCGCTTCAAGGGAAAAGTTGCAAATATTCATATTCAAATCCAAAACTGATGCTTTTATTAAGAAAATTAACATATGGAGAACCATGGTGGAAAAGGATTCGTTAGAAATGTTTGTCGCAACAAGTGAATTTTTAGGTGAAAATGATGAAACAGATCATCAAAAAGATGATTTGTTAAAAGTGATAAAAGAACATCTTCGGTGTCTTGAGACAAACTTTGAAAAATATTTCCCTTTAAATTTTAGTGCCGAAGAATTAATATGGATTGTGAAACATTCGGATTTAATGTGGAAAATATTACTCATTTGCCATTAAAATCATAAGAACTTGCCAAGTTATCAAATGATTCGGGGGCTGAGAATTGATTTTAATACGAAGTGCTTACATTTTTGGCTTAAAGTCGCAAAAGAATTTCCAACGATTACTTAAACTGCCTTAAGCTTTCTTTTACCTTTTTCTTCGACATATTTGAGTGAGACGACATTTTCGTATTTAACCAGCAGAAAATCAAAGTGTCGATCAAATTTAAGAATATTGAAGAAGTGCTTCGTCCTGCGGTGTCGACTATTTTGCCAAGATTTGATCATACAATTATAAATAAACAGACATACCCTTCCCACTAATACTTAATCCTCGCATATAAGCTGTTAGAAGTACGTGGGCTTTCTCATAGTTAATGTTTGAATTTACCCAAGTAATTGAATTTGTTTTCATTATTGTATATTTTTAAGTTTGTTTATTAATTAAAATTTTCACATTGTTCTATGTCTTGAAATTAAAAATTAAAGTTAATGACTTAAAACTGCAATAGTATATTACAGTGCAAGTGAAGAAATTGACAGTTTCACACACGCATGTGTCAGATTTGCGCAATGCTTATGGGGTCCCATAAAATTTTCGTAAATATTATGGGGTCCCCCCACCAAACAGTTTAAGAAACCCTGCTCTACAGCATGTCTGGGTCTGGATTGGCAATTACATTTCGCCACCCCCTTCCGAGAACCATACCGGAGTTGAAGACAGTCTTGCTGCAGGAGTGGAATCATCTGCCATTCAGCTGCGTTCTGTCCCACAGCCAACTCAATAATCGTCGGCTGATGAGGAAGTCGGCTGTGTTCTGTCCAGTATGACGGCATGCTGCGTGCGCTGTGTGGCTGTGAGTGGGGACTACACCCCATATTAGACTCATTTTCAATTCGAGATCATACTTTTGGACACATCTGCACTATGAGCTTCTCTGTTAATCCAGCGTACATAAAATGACTTTTGAATAGTACATCTCTTTCTCCATTATAAATATGTATTCATACCAAATGTCATTAAAATCTGTCCTTAGTTTTTCAGAAATTCAATAATATGGACAAATTCTCTTAATTTTGCTTATGAGTGTATCATGATAATGTTTTAACTTATTTTTCTGGAAACATTATAAATTTACTTATGAATTTAGTTTTCCAGTGTGGTAGTGTAATATTTTAGAGTGTATTACTTTTATTTAACATTTCAGCCATTATGTTTCGTATTCATAGTTGTCTTTAGTGGGTTGCTCCCTTCTTAATTAATACCTATGTAAGAGCTTCCTCAGCCGAATCTCAAAAATATATTACATGTGTATAAGGAAATATTCAATGGTTTAGCGAACATTACATCCTCTTTAAGAAGAAAAATACTGTATCTCTTGCTAGCAAAGATTCTGAAGTACAAAGGATGAATACGAAGGAAGAAATTAGAACTACAGTGCTTAAAGCACTTAATCTGCAAAGGTTGATTTCTATCTCAAACTATTTGATTTAGTCGTATTACTACATCTCACTTTCAGTAACTTACCATGCTAATATCTGTTCTGTATTCTACACTTTATAACTTTTTTTTTAAATTTCTAATAGGGACGTCACATTTTATATGCAAGGAGTATCATCTGATTCAGATGATAAGGATAGAAATGTAAAACTGAAGATCAGCGAGGATTTTCCAGTTTGTTAATTTCTTCAAAAGATCAAAGTATTCAAGAATCTAGCTAATCAAAACAAATAATCTAGCTAATCAAACAGCCATTCTGCTATATCATTCTGAGTAATAGCAGGCAATAATATTAAAATTTCAAGTAAACAAGAGGGCAAAAATTGTCAGTACACTAGAACATATAAGGAACAATCTTTTCGTTCTGTAGATACATTAAAGTTTATAATCCAGTAAATCGTCCAGTTCAAATATGAGTGGTTTGCGTGAACTATTGAATGAGCAAGCTTCTTTAAGTTAAAAAAAATAAACATTATTTATTTGTTACTTTTCAGTTAGTGCACTGGTTACATTTAGAACTTATTACAATTATAGAATACTCTGGAGGCAGCTGGTGTACAATTATTCGTGACAAATAAATAAAATAACATACCTTGATACAACATCGAAGTGGCCACTCTCGTAAATCGATTTACTCCAATTTTTCACAATAACAAAATCATGATGAAGGGAATCATGCGCATAAAAAAAGGATACATGCAGCTTAAAATTCATATCGTCTGAAACATAAAAATGTTCATTTAATTAATAGTAAATCTCGTTTTTTGTAGGCTGGCAAAACTACAAAGACCGGTTAACACCGAGTTACAATTTATAGTATTCATTTACGGGCAAATAAAATTTGTATTATAAAAAATAAATTTTTATTTTTCATTTTTCAGTGATTACTAGCCAACCGATTAGTACCGGGAAATAATTAAGGATATAGATTTCGTTTAATTTTTCGTCTTATTAAAAAAAAATTACTTCAGTTCTTGATTGCTTTTTCCCTAGATAAATTTTATTTGCATGGCGCAGGAAAAAAACCTTTTCTGCAGAACCTTCCGTTTCTCTCAATTTAGACTCACAAGAATTTCTTAAACCTTATCTGAAACAAAATAGGGAAAAGGGGTTTAGTGAAGCGGGTAGTGGTTGTAGACTGGAAGGCTCTTTCCTTGCCTCGGGCCATCAAACTGAACACAGCTCTCCATGTTATTCCTCTGCCTTCTTCTCCTCAGCCAGAAAAAAAAGTCTCCACTCTTTCAATTCTCGGTTTCCACTGCCAATGACGATTTCTTTCTTCTGGCGAGAACTCTCCATTTTCCTATCAAGCAAGCCCAAGAAGGTCGCAAACGTCCAGTAGACAATAGTGGTGCCTTTTGGAAGACGTCAACAGGGGCGTCTGCCAGAAATTGGCAAAAATCGCTTCTTCCCCTTCCACACGCCAAGGTCACCAGACAACAACCCAACCTGCTCCGCCCATCACGTAGACCTCCATATTCCTCGCTCTTCGAAAAAGACATTCCAGACTCTAACCTCGCTCCTAGCTCTCTCTTCCAATAAACACAAGCCGCAAACCCCCAATTTTCGCCCCTATCCGTCAAAGCCAAGGAGGTTAAAATAAATGGAGTAAACATCCTCCATATGTTCCGGGGAACGAAAATGAAGCCGTGACACGTCATGATATGACTCACGACTTATCATGGCCGCTGTCATAGGCGGACTTCTGGTTGGTTTTGTCTACATTCTAGTCTCAGCTGTCTATATGTTAGTTATACATCACTGAACGTTTATATGTCTCCCGTTCTAATTTTAATGCTTAACATAATTGATTATCTGCTTAGTATATAGAAAAATAACAAGGATTGCAAATAGCGTTTCAGATTTAATAAAATCTAGGCACATGAAAATGTATAAATGGTAACTACAAATGCATTCATGGTAAAACTTGAAAGACCAGTGAAAGTTTTAACGACATTTTACCCAAATTATGACTAAAGATGTACTTTTCTGGGCCAGTGGATGTTGATATTTGCTCTCAAAGTTAGTGTAATTTTATTTAACAATATGTTTAGAAATCTTATTCGTGCGCTGTATGGTGGCCATGATAAGTCGTGACTTCACCTCGTTGACATTTTCTTGGCTTCATTTTTAAGACGTCACGCTTACTCCGTCTATTCTAATTTCCTTGGTCAACGCATTGCAGGATAAAAACGTAAAAATTGCTAGCCTCTCCGCAAAATCACAATTCTACTAGACAAGACTTTTTCCCACACTTTTTGCGAGACGATGTTATCCCGAACCGAAAGACCCCCATTCAAAAAGGATTATAGAAACATTCCAGACAAATTATGAGATTCAGACATAGCTTAAGCTTTAGATAAGAAAATTAGCTTCGAACATTTCTAGAGTCCAAATTCTTTACAAGTACATAAAAAATTTTACCAAGTTAAAATGTCAGAAACCCAACTAAGCCAGAAAGTGAGGATTCAAAACTTTTAAAGCAAGGAGGGGGAAAATTAAAGCAAATATAAATTTGCAGTGCAATGGAGTATATATGTAATAATAAAAAAAAAAGTCTGAAGTAATGACCAGGAGGAATTTTAACGTCGTAGAAGTGTTGATCTATAATGAATAGGAAATTGGAGGCGAAGGCAGATTAAATCTTCATTTTTTATTTCCGCTTATTGTGGCCACAATCAGCTTGGCACATGAAATGTGCCTATTCCAAAATAACTCACATTTTAGATTAATTTTCAGTAAGAAATAAGAAAGCAGCACACAGCAGCCCAAATAGACCGAAGCGTAAAGAGCAAGTGCGTTCACGTTCAGGGTGAAATCCCAATTCAGACTGAGTTAGTTTTGGTTTACAATGCATTTTGATTGGATAGTTAATACTTCTGCAAAATTATTATTGGTTTCTTGACTTTTAGTTCCATTTACATCATCAGAATTATGCAAGTGCCATATGACATGGATCAATCTAGAAATGACGCAGTGCGTAGAGAGGTTATTATTTTTAGAATTGAGAAGGGAAATTTACGTTGTTAATTTAAACTTAAGACATAATTCTTTATTTTTCTTACACACACATATATATATATATAATTCAATGGAATAAAACCAAACGAAAATTTAAGAATTACGTTTTCAAACAGAAATTAAATATACCAAGATTTTATATACCAAGGTTATTAAAAATTAATCATAACCAACTACCAATTTAAGTAAAACAATTGAAACTGATTTAAAAAAAACCTTAGATATTAAAATCTTGAAAGCAATCATTAAATTCAAAGAAATAAAAAATTAATACCAAATTAAATTAAACCATTTAAAAAAATAAAAGCTAATCAATTACTAAAATTAAATATCAATTAAATTACCTAACAAGTTACACAGCAAAAATTAACAATTTATGTAAAACAATTATATCTCATTTAAAAAACGTTAGATACTAAAATGTTTACTTTGAATTTATTGAGACTGTTTTCGATAAATTCAATAAATTCAAAGTAGAGATTTTAATATCTAACGTTTTTCAAATGAGATTTGATTGTTTATTGAAAAAAATGAATAAATTCAAAGTAATAAAAATTAATACCAAAGTAAACTAAACCATTTAAAAAAATAAAAGCTAATCAGTTAAAATTAAATATCAATTAAATTAGCTAACAATGTAACTTGTAAAACTATTAGAACAATTAACAGAATATGCTCAAACAGAGTTACTATCTGGCCCAAAACGATGCACACCTATTAAAGACAGAATTAAGTTCTCCTTAACAAAAATGAAGTTAACAATCAGCTCTGTTGTTTGGTTGCTCATCGACAACATGCAAAGTAATCTTTTGCAAAACAATACACGCTTTGGCAGATCTTCCAAGTAGCTCGATTTGTTGGCCTTCAAAAAGAGAAACACTGTGCAAGTTCCCAGAATGTTTTTTTTTTTTTTTTTTTTAAAAAAAATGGTTGTCTGAACCAGAAGCTAAACTCACTAGAAATATTGCGAGTGCATATATATTGAAATTGCTGTTTAAGGAATAAAAGCCTATAATGTCTAGTTTTCTTAGGAAGCATACACTATAAACTTTAAAAAGACTATTGAAGAATTATTTTCTAGCCTTGTGAAACGAAAGAAAGTCAGAAGAAGGGTGTATAAGACCCTTTAATTCCAACACAAAATTATCAATTACCCAACTTGGGTTTACACAAGCCAAGCACTTCTGGATTAACAGAAATAAGCAATGTTGAACGATTTCAAATGTGGTAGATTAGCCTAACGGATCACAGAATAATTTAACGCGCAGAAAAGGCTCTGGTTTGTGGAAAAATCGGCAAGACAAGACAAATGGCTAGAAGCACTCAATGCCAAATCAAATCGCTAATAATCACGGCATAACGGGGCCTAGTATAGGAAGACACGCTTTAAAACTAGCTTCCGAAATTCTTGCTTAAATAGCACTTCATTCTACCTTAATCTGAATAAACGCTCGCTATCTCATTTACATTCTGGCATGAAAAGCGTGAGTGAAAAGAGAATGATAGGAAAGTACACAAACTTAAAATTACCTGTTAGTTAATAATAAAAATACGAGTGTCATAAGTAAACGTCACAAGCCTTTAAATTATTGCATTATAGCAAAATGCAGTGGAATAAACTGAACATGGACTACTTTCAGTTTAGCTGATGATATGATGATCATTGCTTATGGTCTTGCAAATCTTGGGAGACCTGTTGTTCGAATGATAAATTTTGATAAAATTAATTACTTTTTTTTATGTTTTCATTTATCATTTTAACTGTAGTTTGATCATTTGTTCAGGTAGATTCTCCTTACTGAAGTATATGTTTTTGCTAAAATATACATTATTTTATCAAATTTTTTTAAAACATTTTTCATACCATTTCTGTACTTTGAGTATAAAAGTGCCAAGGTTTTCTAATTGTAATATGCAATTACCTAATTATTTAATACCTAGCACAAAACCAGATGTTTCAAGCTTTTTCCTACATGTTTATTTTTATATTGTAATATATAATATAATTTCTCATAAGCAGTTTTAGAATGTATAGAAGTTACGCGTTTGCTTTGCATTCAGTTTCAAATACAGCTTTTCACCATTAAAAATGAATGAGAAAAAATAATAATGATCAGTCAGGAAATACTATGCTTTAACCCTTTATCAGATTTGCTTGTTATATGAATTTCTATATATATGTTCTACATATTATCAGGGGAACTATTTCTTATCGTCGGCCTACGGAATAAAAATAGGGCATGAGCAGGCCGTAAGCGGCAGTTTCCTAGATGCGCTCAACCATGACATTGTGTTTGGTTATGAATAAAAAAAACTAAAGAAGTTTACAAAAGCATTTTCCACTATAATTTCTACTTAAATACTTTTAATACAACGTGCATTGTAAAAAAAGAAATATTATCCATTTATTAAACTTTGTCTTATTATTGAAAATCCATTGCGATAATTATATGTCAGTGAAAAGATATCTAAAAGAAAATTCTCTTTAATTTGTAATCGTCCATAAGTCTTCTTTTTAATTTCTTAAAAATAGTAGCACGCTTATAATAAAAATTTTCTTTATAATAAAAATTCATTTCAAAAACAATCATTGCTATAAGATTCTAAAAAAAAATTAATAAAGGGAAATCATAAGTTTACTATCTTTACTTGGCTTCAATTTGAATATTGTAATCTACATATTCATATATTTTCCGCCTTCCTAACATGTAATCTGCCACTTGTCGTTTTGCAAATATAGCATAGTAAATACTATATGAAAAGTAGAAATGAAGTTATTGAAGAACAAGCATGAGTTTTGTGCCAATCGAGCGGTGTAGGCTTTTTTTTCCTTCATTTAAAGCATGCCCTTCCAAAAATGAAAACGTTTTCAACAGCTATGACTACAGCTGTACCTTCAAGTACCAGCTCCTTCAACAGGTTCTATGTCACCAGAAAAAATGTTTTATTACATACGTATGATGCGTACAGAAAAGAAACAGTACAATGTAGTTCATACTTTTACCACTAAAATATTTTTATGAAATTCATATTTTGATAGCATAAAAAACACAGGTAAAAGCTTTGAATTATTCTTCTTTTATGGGTAAGTATTGATTAATCTTCATCAAATTATGTTTCTTAACACACCATCAAAATTAATTTATTCAATTTCCAAATAACACTGGTGCAAACTTCCCATATACGAGGCCAAAATTTCTAAAAGCTGGGGTTTGCTATTTATTAGGCTAATCCCGTTGAGGGCTGACAAACCAAATAGCAGTTGAATTCACTATCAACACCGTCTAAATAAATGTACTGCAAAATAAAATGCCCGTCTTTGCTTGATAAACATTTCTAGCAATGCCTTCTGCATTTGACCGTGTTTAGTTGCATTATTGCCATTAAATGCTCTGTTGTAGGTACTGTTCAATTTGTTTTCCTCATGAAGAGGACTTGTTCTTGGAGTATGAAAACAATGTTTGTTTGCAAAGAATTTTGTTGGCTCGTACAATAATTCCCACTTCACATTGAAGCAACTGTCTTCTCAAGGAGATAAAAAAGTAACATCCGCATTATCATTATGCAGTGGGAAGTACTGTTGACATACTTTAGCCGTATCAGTGTCACTGTCACCAACCTCATTTAACAAAATATGAACTTTTATGAAGCTTAGGAAAGTGTATCCAATGAAACTATTAACGAGGGAAATCTTCCAGAAGCTTTCGGCATTTCTATGGGAAGAACATTCCTCCAAACCATTCTAAAGGCATCACTTGAGGAGTTGATAACAAGGGGATCTGAAATAACCTAAACTCGTAGTCTGTGAAAAACTCGTTGTTCATAGAACGGAAACTCTGAATTTCCTTGCGGTGGCATTAAATGCTGTTCACATAGCCAGACAATTTTAATCATATATTTGGTTTGAAGAACCCTTTTTACCTTTATTTAAACCTGCTTATTACATCGCCAAGGATATTTTAAAATCTGTGTGCTTAAACCATGTATTGAACGAAGTAAGAGAAATATTTTGTCCAACAAACTTAGTATGATGCCTTTTGAACTGAATACTGTGAATATTTGTAAAATAGTTAAGATGTTCAGTAAAATGTAACTTTCTTTTACAATAGCGTTGTGACTGTGTTATTCTCACGTCATTGTCACCATTAAAAATATCAAATGAAAAAACGTTACATATTTGTTTGATGTCATGCAAATTGTATTTTTAATCACTGCGCTGAGGAGCGGCGCAAACGCAAATTAGTTAGGGTTTTAAGTTTACGCTTGAAACTTCGGAAGTAGTTACTGGAGCTCCAACGACATAGATGTTCCTTTGAGGTGTGCCTTTGAAGTATTAAGGTAAAATCTGAGGTTTTGCGGTGTTTGGCGAGTAGTCGTTCTTCAGCCAACGTGACGTTGTAAGAAGGAAATAAGCGAATTTTAGTAAAGATTACGAATCAGTGATTTCTTTAGATTCCACTGTAGGTGTACGACAGCAAATCAATAGAATATAGTCCACTAAACATCAACGACGGATTATACAGCATTTGATCAGCAATTATCAGTTACATAAACTTTTAAAAACATATTTATTATTATATATTTTGTATGAAGCTATTGGTTTTAGAGAACATAAATAGTGTTATTGTTCTTAAGAATGTATCATTACCTATTCATCAACCTTTGAGATGTTATGTAGCATTCATTTTCTCTCTTGTGCATGTTCTTCTCATTCATGTGTTAAACAAATTTCTAAAATCTTTATACAGATTAGTTATTCCAAACTCTGGTATTATTTCCCAGTCATTGTTAAACGTATATAAGTAAATACAAGTCTACGCTTAGATCATAACAACTGTTGGACGCAGCTCTAGCTCAGACATATCGGGATCCTCAAGTTCCTGGAAGTTTCGGGGATCTTGTTGCATTGCATCGTGCTTTAAGGGGTCGCGTGAAAACAAAAGACACATAGAAATTGGTTGCCAATCAAGGATTCTACACTTTGCAAAAGCCTTTGAGGCATAAATTTCACAGGGACAGAGTCATCATAGGAGCTTAAACGAGCAATTTCAGTCTGATTTAGTGAATATGCAATTTCTGGCCTCTTTTAATGATGGGTATAAATATTTGTTGATCTGTATAGATATCCTTTCCAAATACGCTTGGGCTATCCTTCTCAAAAATAAAACATCTGTATCCATCAAATCTGCTAAAAGATATTTTCGGAACGGACACCGGAATCTTTACAAAGAGATACAGAAAAAGCGTTTACCAATAAGCAAGTTCAAATTTTTTTGTAAATGAGAAACGTTCACTTCTTCATGATACATAATAAAACCCAATCTTCTATCGAGGAACGATTTAATCGAACTATTAAAATTAAAATGTAGAAATACTTCACTGAAATGAATATACAGAGGTGCATTGATGTTATAAATAAATTGATATCCGTTTATAACAATACATGGTATCGAAATATTAAGACAGAGCCCGCATCGGTTATGTTACAAAACCAAGAAAACTTTGTAAAACATTAGAGGGTTGTCAGCACAAAAATCTCTTCCTTCAGATTTAAAGCTTGGGGATACTGTACGCATGAACTAAGACAAAATGCTCTTTGAGAAAGAATACGAACAAAACTGGACAAGAAAAATTTTCACAATTTATAAAATTATTCGGCGTATTCCTGTTGTCTATAAAGATCTAGCAGTACAAGGGATACAAGGGACCTTTTACAAACAAAAACTTCCAAATGTCTTCGGACTCTGGTTCTTATCCAGTAGAAAAAGTATTGAAAAAGAGGAAACGTCGTGGGAAAGTAAAATATTTTGTGAAATTTCAGGAGTACCACTAAACATTCAATGCTTGGATGGAAGATTTTAGAATGATATAAAAATGACCACATTTTGGTTACCTGCGATTTGAAAGAAATTTTTCTTTGGTCACACTGATCAGTTGTACTCCATGCACTTTTCCCCAGACAATAAAACATCGCAATTTACCACTCAGGTTCCTACTCCCACTGATTCATATAGTCAGTAGGAATTAGCTCTTGGGAACTTTAATCAACCTCACACACAGTATAATGTCCGAAAAGACAAAAATGTATTTAGATTTGATTTGGGTGATGGAAAATTGGAAGATCGGAGAGTTCCTCCAGGATGTTATGAAACGATACTAGATGTATTAAAAGCCATGAAAATACCCTCTCATGAAAATAAGACTGAATTCAGTTGTCATCCTATCACTAAAAAGCAACCATTAAGACAGACGAAAATTCCAGAGTCATTCTTCACGAAAGATTAGTTGAGCGTCTAGGATTCGAACCCGCTGTTTACAGAGGATTGAAGGAAAGTCCTTTTGTAGCCGATCAAAGAGTATCTTTTTCTGTCATGTATGGGTGTTGTGATCACGTAAAGCCTCAAATTGTGGGAAATGTGCGAGCTCCGTTGTTAGAAATTGTCACCGTAGAAAGAAATGACGGAGACATCATAAAAGCTCATTTTCCCAAGCCCCTTTACTTGCCAGTTATCCGTCAACATTTTCAGCCTATACGTATTTGACATAAGATTACTCTGGAGATTTAAGCCGTTTGAAAGCGAGCGGCAAAGTGTTTCTTGCATTGCATTTTCATTTGAGACAAGTTCTATAAAAGAAGCATCCAATTTCTAATCGATTTCATTTGGATTCTATATGCAAGATTAGAAAGAATCAAACATGTGGGTGCCTTACACGTGTTGCTTGAAAACATTTGAAGATTACTATGTTGCTCAAACTGTAAATGGGTTACCTTGCTATCAAGGAACCGTTTTACAGGAAGGCTATGGCATTGTTGGAAGTTTTGCAAAACTGTTTCGCAATGTTGTGCTTTTAGATGAATGAGTCAAAACAGTTGGAAAAGAAGCTATAGGGATTTGGACACAAATTGCAAACGACGCATGGTCGGGCGAAAATTTGAAATTCCTCCCCTCAAAACCAGATCTAAAGGAGCTGGGAAGAAATTAGAGTGGAAAGCAGTTTAGAAAAGCAGACGAGATGATTCGTCGTGGAAGGTTTAAAAGGAAGCTCAAAACCCCAAGAAGACCCACAGGTCGAACGTTAAAAGCCGCTGAACGGTCCGGGATTTGAGTCTCGGTGAACGGGCTGGCTGCATGGGTGTTTTCGGGGTTTTCTCCATGTGTAACATGGATACGAGCCAGTTTCCCTTAAAAAGTCCTCCCCGAGGTATCCCTGTCTTTCCGTGTAGAACCTAAGGGCGAAGCACGTAATAAGTTAAAAAAAACCAAACACTTCATATCGTCTAAAGCCAGGAAGAAGCAAAGAACATGATATTTTTTATTCGTAATGGCTCTTCTCTTAAAAGATTCTCCAGAATACCCAAAATCCGACCTGGACTTATTTTCTTTACCCCCCACGCAAACAATTGTAGAAAAAGGTCAGTAGGTTTAATTTCATCCGTTAACCAATGGGTCGGAAGGAAGTCGTGCAGAATTCAATGTTTCAGGAAACGGAGATGAATACCGTGACTTATCATAGACGCATCTCTATGCCAAAGTGAAACTTTTACATAGTAATGGCAAGCCTGTAACGGTTGAAAGTAAAATGGGACCTGTCAATCTGTTTTTACATTCTGTGTTTTCTCAAATGCATATTAGCTTAAACGAAAGTCACTAGCTTAAATGAAAAACATGTTTCCACCAGTAATAACACATGTTCCTACACAGCCATGATTGAAAAATTATTGAATCATGGTTTTGATACGAAAACATCTCAAATTTCATCATAATTGTTTTTTAAAGATACAGCAGGACGCATGAATGTTTTCGATACTCAAAACATGAAGGATTCGACCAACGAGCAGAAATGTTTAAACTGACTGTCTGGGTCGATTGCACTTGGATATGTTTTATGAGGAAAGATTTTTGTTTAATTAGCTGGATATGAAAATTAAACTCATAAGCAACAGACCTGAATTTTGTTTACTGGGTGATTTTGAATTTAAAGTTTTTCTCGAACAAGCTTCTTTGTAAGAAAAGTGAGAGTTAGCCGTATTGTTGTTCTAGAACATGAAAAAAGCCTAGAAAAGTCAGTAGCCAAATACCCTATTAATAGGGTGTTCTACAAATCATATTGCATTCCAACTGGAAATATGAGTTCTATTCAAGGCAACATTTTCATAGGTCAAATGTCCAATCTTATTGTTTTGGCACGTGTCGATAATGATGCCTTTAACGGAAACTATAAGAAATCTCCTTTTGAATTCAAACAGTGTATAATATATGAGCGGAGTTTACGTGGATGGCCAACTGGTACTTCATAATCCTCTTCAACCTAATTTTGACAAAAATAACTTTATACGAGTTTATCATCTGCATTCATAAATAAATTCTGGTAGAGACCTTAACCTTTTAAGATCAGAATTTTCAAGTAAATATTTTTTATTTCTCTTCGATTTGTCACCCGACTTTTGTGATGGTTTATATTTAAATCTGTTTCGACGTAGCAGCTTAAGATTAGAAATAAAATTTGATGCTCCCTTACAACAAACTGTTCATTTATTATTGTGTGCTCAATTTGAAGAGTTAATAGAAGTTAATAAAGCTCGAAATATTCTATACGACTTCGGAAACTGATGAATTCGTCACAGATTCATCAGATCTTATCTCGAGATCCTATTTCTTTGAGATGTTATACGGGTGTTTTCCCTACTGACAAAACACCTGTGATTCAAAATTGCCCCTGCTCTATTGTGCTTAATACTGACAAATATGACTAAAAATGAAGTCATTGGCTAGCTGTCTGCATTGAAGACAGACTCCAAATTTTTTTTTTACGTTTATAGACTCCTGCCTTATATATGGAGAAGATATCATATAGTTTGTAAAGAAATATCGTCATGTTAACTGGAACAAGATTTCGCTTCAGAGTTTAACTTCTATTGTGTGTGGACAATACCGTATTTATTTCATAATTAAAAGACATCAAGGAGTCTGTATGGAACTCATTGTATCAACCTCAGATGGAAAGAATCGTGATTTCATTATTTCATTTTGTCAAGAAACGATACAGAGTAAGCAAGATTTTTAAAAAATAAATGAAATAAACGAAAATAAACGATTAACTGAATTGATCGATAATGTATATTTACTATACAAAGATATGATAATTATATAGTAATGATATAGTAATCAAATATTTATAAATTATATATGTATATAAATATAAATTACAAACTCTTACCTAACAGGATCTTATCGGAAGAATCTTCTCTCTGGATTTTTCCAAGATGTCGCATCACAACATCTTGGGAATGAATTTGAAAGCTTGTCTCCTGTATTTCTTTGTACTTTTCTGCATATGTTTAAACAAATAGGCTTCCTTCATGAAGCTATATTTTTAAGATAACGGTTGAGGATAACACATTTTTCGGTAAAAAGGGCTCTTCATAAATAATGTGAGCACAGTTTGTAAAGAATCATGAAAGCGAAGATGGAGGGACAAGCGATTGTTGCTATTGCTGCGTGCGTGCAGGTTCTTAATAGACTTAATGCACATAGAATTGTTGATAACTCGATAAAATTTATTTTGCCAAAAGTAACACTTCACATTTCTAGAACTCTCCACAAATGCAGTCAGATAACTCTTCACTGTATCACATAGGGCAATCAGTGGTTACACTGCAAACAACTAATAACCTTAACACAACGCAGTGCAAAGCGCATATAAAGAGCGAAGCTAACCCGACGGTATCTCAGTAGTCCGAAATCACCCCAAACTTTTGGCGATTTCTCGGCAAATTAAAAAAAATTAGTCGCCGAAACCGTTTCCAGCTTGGTAATATCTCGCCAAATTAGTGAGATAGCCATTTACTGAATGTTGAATAT
Source organism: Stegodyphus mimosarum (assembly GCA_000611955.2). Classification (NCBI taxonomy): domain Eukaryota; kingdom Metazoa; phylum Arthropoda; class Arachnida; order Araneae; family Eresidae; genus Stegodyphus; species Stegodyphus mimosarum. The sequence goes on from KK119156.1 coordinate 296,083, forward strand.
ACTTGCCCCTGTATTCTTACTTCTCCGGCAAAGCATCGTATCTCTAGATTTTCATGTTACATTACACAGAAAAATACAGCAATTTCACATTAAAATCATCTTTCTACGTACAAAATTCGTAACACTACTTTTTCAGTCTCGTGGATTATTTCCAAGTACTGGCGTGATATGTATCATACTTTGGACTCATCTGCAATGGACATCTAAACAAGATTTCAGATATCTTCAAAATAATGCAACACTAGAAATTTATAAAACTTATCAAATGATTGATTCACTATTTTTTATAAAATGCCAAGAATTTCTCATTTAAATCATACACATTGCTGAAAAAACTATTTGTGACTGCGTTCAAACTCTTTAAATGTTTTCAAAAATCACTGTGTAGAATTTACGCAAAATTTTGTGGATTCAATGAGCGAATGTCTTCTTGTTGCAAATATAATTAAAGGCTGTTTAGAGATTTTATGTAAAGTATAAATGTCAGTGTCTTCTTAAAGATTCTGTCATTTCAGAAGATGGAACTGCCCAAGTTAGTACAGCCTTCTACTTGTCTTCTGAGCAGTCCTACAGGTTCAGGGAAAACGACTTTTGTTAAGAAATTGACAAATCATTATATTTTCCATCCTCTGCAGACTAATATTATTTATTGCTACGGAAGTGATCAACTTAATAAGTTATCAAGTTTTTAATTCAATGAAATATGTAAATTTTGAAGAAAGGTTGCCATCTAACCTGTAGACTTTTTAAAATGCTTTAATTTTTATAGAAGATTTAATGTCAGAATTAGCAAGCGATACCCATTTAAGGAAACTTTTTACAAAAGGAAGTCATAAACCAAGACGTTTTAGTCATTTTTATAACGCAAAATGTACTTCACCAAAGTAAGGAGATGAGAAATATTTATTTAAATTCCCATTACATTGTCTTATAGAAAAATCCTACAGCTAAATGTCACATCATGGATTTAGCTAGAAAAATTTTCCAGGCCTTTCAACAAATTTTTCAGGATACTAGTTCAATTCCTTTCAGCTATTTGTTGACTAATTTACGACCTGAAACAAGCGAAACGTTTCGCTTTTGCACTGGTATCTTTCCTGGGTATAAATACTATATCTACCAGCCCATTAATTCATATGAGACATTGAATCGCTGACTTGCCTTCTCCAATAGTTATGGATTTCGAAGGCTTTCAATTGATGCCACATTACTATATTATTAAAGAATTAGTCTTTTTCCTCGTACATGAAGTATATCACAATTGCTGGTCATTTTTACCTCCTCAACTTCGGAAAAATAATCACTCCCTCAAAAAAAGTGTTTTGCCTGGATAACAAGAAATCGTCATTGCGTGAGATGGAATGATGGCGCATTAACTTATACTCAACTTCGTATTATTTTGCAATATTTATAGTCCATTAATTCTGCAATATACGTGAAAGGGTTAGAAAAGAAATTATTTTTAGAAGATTCATTATGTAGAGAATTTTTTAACTTGCCTACAGTGACCCCCCAGTAAATAGCTTTTTGAAACGTTTTAACATAAATTTCAACTGGTTTAAGAATGAATATTTAAAAAAGGAAGATTCTTTAATATGTTCGGTTCACGCCAAATGGATTTAATTGCTGTGCTTCAATCAAAGAGACTAGATTTTCCACCTGCATAAAAGAAAGTGGGCAGGACGAAGAGCTCATTTGTAATCATAAATGTCTCATCAGAAGAATGCGGATTATCTAAAACTGTTAGGAAAATGTTGGACAAAGCAGCTGTACAAAAGGAGTGCTCAAGTTATCTTATCAAATCAGTTTGTGAAAGTGCTTTAAAATCTTCTAAAAGGAGCCACACCTATAACAAAATGCGTTAAAAATCGACTCACCCCTTTTAGGGAAACTAGCTGACAAAGAAAGTTCCTCTTTTTATGGAAAGACTAAGTTACAAAAAAGGGAAAATATCTTATCTTTCCTGATTCCTGCAAAAGTAAGCGTTTTATCATCCCTTATATATGGAAGACAGTAATAAATTTGCTCTGGTACCCCTGGATCGTATGCAGCAATTTGAAGAGAGCATTTGAGTGATTTAGGTCCTCAAAATTCTTAAGAAAGGAAATGGACGATGAATAAAATTTCAAGTTCCTCATCCAAGTTCTGCAAAAGTACGTTACGTTTCTTCATGTTAATACTTCTGAAAAACAACCGCCGGGACAACTTTCGGAGAACGATGTAGAAAAGGAAATTATGAAAACACTTCACGTGAAACAGAAAAGAATGGGATAGAAAATTATAGATTTTCTAAAAGAGCATGAGATTTCCTGGAGAGCATGAGACCATGAGACTGGTCATTTCCTGGACCTCCCATGGTCATTTCCTGGACCATGAGATTTCTGAAAGAGCATGAGATTTCCTGTTTAATGGGACACAGAGTAAAGTACTAATTCTGGACAGTAATGTGTTTTCTGTGTCCAATTATTCATCTGATAAACTTTCTGTTGAGAAATAGAACTCAAAAACCTTCCGCCTTTGAACAATTTTAAAATGCATTTAACGCTAACAACTTTCTCTAAGACTTTGTGAAAAACAGGAATTTTAATAAATATAAAAACTATATATGCTACACCTAAAAGGAAATCATCTTCGAAACTGTGGCTGAAATTGTAACTAAATGTATAATACTATGAATAAAAATAACGGCTGCTTATTTGTGTCTTATTTTTTTTTCTGATTAAACTAGCATAAATTTTGAAAAACTGCCATATAACGATTATTTTCTATAAAATATAAGAAAAAAACTTGCCTTACCTAACATCTTTCCCAAAGAAAAACGCCATTATTTTTGCATTCAAACTTCTATTTAGTTTTAGTAAATGATAAGTTTTACAAACTTTTTCATGTACACAAATGTTGCTACACAGGCAAACATTTTTCGCAAACAAAATTTCTTTTTTACAAATAATATTTAAGATCCTTAATATTTTGAAATACAGAAAGTTAGTAAAAATGAATTTAAAAGCCATAAGGCAAAGTGGTGAAATCTTGAATGACACAAGAAAATTTTAGATAGTTTGGCCTCTGGCTTATTTGATCACCCTTCGCCTTTTGGCTTTCCTTGTAATTTTGGATTGTGTAGAGAAACCGTTTCACTTTTATGCAAACTTCATACCAAACTTTTAGTGACTTCAAAATTCAGCAAATTAGAATACCTGAAATATAAAAAAATCCTTTTACTTTACAGCAAGTTTCCCCAGTTACAGTTCGCTACGCATAGTTCTTGGGGCCTCCTGAAAAAAGGCATAAGAAATCATGAGAAAAAAAAGTTACTGGGAACATTAAAAGTACACTTTATTAAACTAGTTCCCCTCTTCGAATGTTTTACATATTAAAATTGAATAAGAAATTATTTAGATTAAAGAAAATTCTTACTAGAGATGAATATTTTAACGACATCACCGTCAAGTACATCTGTAAATTATCCAAGAAAATTGCCCAATGATCTACCCAAATTTTCCATTTCATTATACAGCTTGAAGCGAGCCCAAGCTGTCGTGAGTGAAGTTTGGAAAATATCTGTAGAGATATCTTGTGGCACAAATTCCTTGGCAGACTCCCAGTGAATAGCAGCCACCTCAGGCGTAAGTAGAAATATATCTTTGACCTGAAAACAGAACAATAGTTCAAAAAAGCAACTGGAATATGAAATACGATTAGTTCATAGGTTTATAAAATCAAAACGATGAATTGAAAGAAAACTTAACATTTTTGTAGGGTTAACCGTCACCTTATTAAATTCTGGCACCATATGCACATATGTGAGTTGACCTTTATTCAAGTTCATTCCCCATCTGAGATAAAAAAAATTCGACATAAGTGACAAGGAATAAAAAAGCATGTTAAAAGGCTTTACAAAAATTTTAAGTACAAAATAAAACATGTTCCCTGCCCCAAAACCTGTTAGGGCCAACTTTGCTATTTGCCGACGCCAGGGTTTCTAGCGTCTAACACAACTGGTCATTCACTGCTTTCCCGCTTGATCTTTAGATAAAGATCGATGTACAACCTCAACAGAGAAGTGCAGGATGGCAAGAAAAGATAACCTTCAAAAATCTAGAAAAAATACATAATAAATTTCGGTTACGACAAAAGATTTACAAAAATAACCTTTAAAAAGAGTAATTACATTGTCTGGCCCGGTATCTTTTCTTTTTCATCAGCTTCACCTGTTTGACAGTGAAGAAGGGCGCAGGTCCTACACAAGGGGAACATAGTTTCTTGCAGCATCGGTATGGCACTACCGGGAGGAAAGGTTACGTTGCGGAATCAATCGCCGTTGGATTAGCTCAAAATAATCCTTAACATCTCCGAAGCTTTCCGTGTTTATTTCCGATGCCCTAGAGGGCATTCGCAGTATTTATTCACCTGTAAATGCAGCAAAAAAGTCAGAAAACACATCATACATATATACAGATAAGCTATTAAATATATAAAAGGTTTTGAATTAATAAAAAAGATCGAACCTATGGATATAGTGAAGTGAAATCCATATATTTTGCGTCTTCCTTGTGGTACAATTTAAGGCATTCTTCCTTCCTCTGAAGAAGGACTCACGATGATTGAATCGATCCCCCAGGTGGTTTCACTCAGGAAAGCTTGTAGATCAGGATGTTCCTCTTTTTATTTCTGAAACTCGTGCTCGTATTTCCCTGACGTTCAAACGCTGAGAGGGAAGCTTTCTGATAAACTAAATCATGCAAACCATATTATGGTATTTTATCTTACCCTTTCATATTGTGTGCCACGGCGGTGTAGACTTTCTGTTCTGATGTAAACAGCGAAGCAGAGAAATCTTGGCATGCCGCAGAACCCGTAAACGCTTTCTCGGGGACGTTGGCATACTGAGTCACCGCGAAATTTACGAGATGTTCCCTCGAAAACTGGTCTGTTTCAAAGTAAAACAATAGGAGTTTCTTATCGGACTTCTTCGGGGCAATACGTCGCAAAAAGCAACGGTACTCAGCAGCCACACAAACTGGCCTCAAGAAGGACACTTGGTAGTCCGGAGCTTATGCAGCTCCTTAGGGTAATATCGTCTCCGAATAACTTGGCACCATTCTCTGTACTCTCTCTACTGGTATACGTATAATGAAAATTAAACAAAAATATATTCACACAAAACTAAAACAAAAGGGTTTCCAAAAAATTGTACATATATGGTAAATAACTATGCTAATTTGCGTTTAAATAAGCAATTTTCAAAACGCCCACATTATCGCAAAGTGAAATCCTTCCAGTTATGGTTTTGTGAGCTGTGTAACAGACATTCGATCGGCAAAGACGATCACAATCCTGGCATCGCTGGTTCTGGCCTGTATCACAGTCACACTCGCAACCGGGAAGCATATATGACAAGTATTGGCACATCGATGTTCTCCCGAATTTCATAGGGCTTTTCACACGTAGTGTAGTAATATTTTCTGGAGAAAAACCCTTTGAGGAACTTGATCACATTATGATGTCCATGTGGAGCCATAAATTTAATCGTTGAGGTGTCTTTCTTCCTTTAGGACCACCTAAAATATTTTTTAACTTAATTTGCAAAATGCAAAACCTTTTCTCTAACAATAATTCAAAAATCGGTCAAGTTAGAAATGTTAACACCTATATAAATTGCACAGATGCATAAAGTTAGCCATCCAAAAATTCTCCATGAATTTAATTTTTGTTATATTTTTAACATCGGACTTTATTAGAAATGCATAATATAAAGTTAAATTAATTTAAAATTCACCATGCCTTTAAGTTTTCCAAGTTGTATTTTTAACATCTACACAAATTGCATGCATGCATAAAAGACAAAGTTAATAAAAAAGGTTTAAATAATCTAAAAATAAAAATTCACCATGCATTCAATTTTTTTATATGTTAGATTTTAACATGGAAACATAACGAAATGATCATAAGCACATGCATAAAATATAAAGCCAGTTATTAAAAATTGTCCAATGGTAATTTAAAAACTATTTTAAAAATTATTCATGTACCAAAATAAACTATACCGTGAACATAACCACACGTTTGTCAAATAAACAAAATAGGAAAAGGAAGAACTGAAATCAAGTTAAGATTTTAAATAAGTAGGCAGAAAAATTACCATTTAGTTAATTCTAAAGTTAATATAAGTTGAAAAACTAAGTAGGAAGATTTTAAATTTTCTTGAGACAATAATAATGACTTAGCTAGTTCAAATTCTCGGATGAGAAAACAGCAATTTGGACATCTAAGTGATCTTCAAATATGGCAATCTCTGCAAACGTGAAAAATGCTAGGGACAAATTCGCAGCCATAGCCGTTCTTTCGCCTGTTTAAAAAGGGCTGGCCCACAACGATTTTTCATGGCTTTAATGGCAGTCATATTATTATTAAAATGTGCCACGGCATAAACAATCGCTTTGGCACAACACGGTAGTTTTTCGTCGTATGGAACATACAAAACAAATTTCTAATTCAGTCTGTATACGGAAATGTTCATAAGTTTCCTGTTCCGTCCGGCACCGACAGGTCGTCTAATGGTGATCATATCCACCTAGAATTCTGTTTCCAATTCGATTTTGTCTTTACATTGCAGCACTTTGACTGCAGTTAAAATCTTTTCGACAAGTCAGGGTCAAAACTGCCATCAGGAAAATACTGATGGGCTTTGATACAGAACCAAATAAGTTCCGCCTGGTTCAAATCAGCTGTTGTCTGTCGTAGAGCTACTAGAGATATAGACCTTTATAGGAGCCTTAGTCTGGTGAATGAATTGTTCAAATAATTCTCGGGCTGTGTCAGGAATTCGGTTCACGGGTACGCCTTGCACGTTCTCAGACAGCCGTTTGATGTCAACATTAATTAATAAGATAATTTCTTCTGCTTTATGATTCCGACGATAAGAATTTTCTCTTAGTATAATAGCCTCATCCATCTGAAAAAAATACATTCCTTCTGGTAATATTTTTGTATCATACGTTTTCAAAAAGACGTTATTATAAAAATTATGAAAAAAAGAAAAATGCACACCAAACGTCCATCCGAAGGGCTACGAGCTGATGATGTCTAAAAATAAATAACAAATAGTCTAAAGATAACTAATGTAAAATAAATAAATACGTTCATTTCTTGTACCATCCTTAGAAAAATATTCTAATGGCATCTAAAAAATAACGAAATTAACATAAATATTTCCCTCAAATCCGGAAACTACTTGGTAGTACAAGGGAAAAACCAAAGAATTTTCCAGAAAGATTTTATCCACTTCATCTAATAATTATAAAATAAAATGCTCACAATTTTTTAATGGCCGCGCGTTTTATTTAATAGCCAATATGTTCCTTAAAAATAGAATAAGATCAAATAGAAAAATAAAAAATAAGTATAAAATTGTTATAAAGAATATCTTACAACGTCATTAGAGTCTCGCATATTAATGTCGGTGTTTTCAAACAGCACCTAATAATTAAAAATTTCAGTAAATAAAATATTCAAAAGAAAAATTTTAATAATTGTTTTTCAAAAATGGTAATTAAAAATTGAAAAGAATCAAAAAATAAAAATACTTACATTAGATGCAAATGTAGAATGAGATGGTTTAGCAGACATCTTGTAAAGGAACGAAATGGCGCAAAAAATCACACAAAGTAAAAAGTAACGTACATTGCATGTTGATAGCATGTTGATAGTTGAAATAAGAAGAATATTATTAGCGAGAGGCGGATTGATCGTTAATATTGTAATCTTTCGTCTTCGTGAAAGCATAATGGAATGAATCGATTTTCATGTCCAGACAGGCTATCGCATGAGTAATCGTCCAGACTAGTGATACCCTGGTTGTTTCTTACAAAACCTATCCGTAGAGCCGCCAGCGTCACGAACCACTGTACTTGCAGAGTGGCTTAAGATAGAAGCAGTAAGACCTGCATCAGTTACGTCAGTAACAGCTAAAAAAGGCAGCGAAATTTTCTTTTTATTCTTAAGATATTGTTACGGGTTTCATATTTATTTGGCTATTTATTTAGAATTGTAATTAAAATTGCTTTATATTTCCCGTGCAACGCAGACGATTTTTGAAGAGAAAGCTACGTCGAAAAAAAAATAAAAATAAAAGAGCGTGTGCATTTAATGTTTAATAAATAAATATCTCGTAATTACTGTTGGCATCCAGAAAAATCGAGATTGTTCTAGTGAATTAAAAAGCTTATAAAAGCCGAATTGAAACAACTCATCTCAGTTGTTGTTGTAGTTGTAGCTGTAGCTGTTTAAAGCGAACTGCTGTTTGTTTACTTAATGCAGTAGCGATTTCGCTGTGAGATAGAATTAGTTTATCTGCTTTGAATTGAGTTTTGCTAAACGTTTGAGATATTCTGATATTGTGCGAATATCGCTGAAGAAATATATCAGCATTTTGATTTATTTCAGACAAAAAAATTATTTCAGAAAAAAGACAGAGATAGCAAGCAGCAATAAGTGATGGTAATCTGAATACAGAGCGAGAACGGCGTCGGCTCAGTAGGATGTAGGATCACCGTGGGCAGCAATGCACGAAGAAACACGTCTAGGCATAGAGTCAATAAGAGTGCAGATGGTGTCCTGAGGGATGGCTCTCTATTCCCTTTCAACCATTTGCCACAGTTCGTCTTCTGAATGAGGCAGGGGCAGAGTCTGCAAACGGCGTCCAATCCCATCCCACACATGTTCGACTGATGACAGGTCAGGAGAGTAAGGTAGCCAGGGAAGTATCTGTATACCTTGCAGAGCATGTTGGCAGATGCGAGCACTGTGTGGTCAGGCGTTATCCTGCTAAAAATTTGCATTAAGCAGCCCCTGAAGGTAGGGGATTGCAGTACATTATCCAAGTATCGTTGGGCCGTCACAGTGCCTTGAATACGAACTAGAGATGACCTGGACTCGTAGGCAATAGCGCCCCAAACCATTATGCCACGTTGTCACGCGGTGGGGCGTTCCACAGTTACTGCCGGATTAGAACTGTCTCCACGTCGACGCCACACACGTATGCGGCGACTGTCACTGGATAAACAGAAGCGTGACTCATCTGAGAACTCGACGTTTCGCCATTTTGTCATCCACATCGCCGCTCCAGTCCGGCACCATTCTAAACGTTGGCGTCTATGCTGTGGGGTCAATGGCAGTCTTCTTAACAGACGCCGTGATTGCAGGCAACGTTCAATCAATCGACGGTAAATGGTTTTCGTCGACACGGGAACATCCAGGGTATCTTGCACATGCTGCAGAATCGCGGTACAAGTGACTTGCGAGACCGCCACAGTTTATCGGCGGGTGCGTCGATCCACGCGTGCTGACGTCACTCTTGCTGCACCTGCACCCCTCCTTCTTCCCACATTTCCTTCTTCCAACCAGGTTCGCTGATGCACCATGCTCGCATCCATGTGGGTATCAGCTGCGATTTGACGTAAGGACTAACCCGCCCTTCTCAGTTCGATCATCATACCCCTCATAAAATCGTTTGTCTGCTGGAAGTGCCTTCGTTGACGGCGGCCTGGCATTCTCTCCTATTACACGTATCCTCCGGGACAGAAACCAACTTTCTTCGATAATACGTCTGGCAGAAATAACGACACGAATATTGCCCATTCTGCACGTTCCTTCCCTTATATCTTACTTCACGCGCGTCGGAGAGCTGCGCATTTCACATCATTCGCATAACTCAGTGACGTGCGTCTACTCTAAAATTTGCATAAATTTCTGATCACTCCTTCTTGGTGCTTCATTTTCAATGTCGAGCAGTGTATTTTGTACATTTAGTCAACAGTAATGGTTCCTTCTATTGATGGCCATTTTTATATGCTTCATCATGGCCTGATTTTACCAATATCTGGACAAATTTTAAATATTTTTCATTATTTTAAGTATATAACTTAACTGGCGTTCCCATAAAAGTGACAAACATTTTTCTTAGATTTTTAACTATTTTCAGAGTTATTTTCATTAATCTAAGCAACACATTATTCCAGCGTAATCTTTCTTTACATATTAATAACAGTCCTTACTTGTTAATAGATGCATCATAGGTTTTGCCCCTTATTCCAGTGTCAATCCATTACTTGAAGAACTTTATGAGTGAGGCACTCTTTTCATATGTTTTTAAAACTTCACTGACATTTTTAAAGGAACGAAGGTACTAAGTGAGACAGTCGTTTTTTAATTGTAATGAAGAAAACACCATTTATTGATGACATTCCGGGGAACTTTGAAATTTCAGAGCTAAACCCATAACCCTCGAAGGGTTATATTCATGAGACACCAAAACAGAAGTTGATTATTAATGAACAATCAGAAACAAGAAGACACTTTTACTTGAAACCATCGAATAAACCAATCAACAATGTGACAGTATTTCGTCCGTAAAGCGTTTTTTAGAATATTCAGATGGTGAAAAATGTCACTCATTCTAAGCTTAGGAAAGTCACCTAAATTAATTTAGAAGGGTTCCATATCGATAAGCTCTTACAACATTCGTAATGTTAAGGTAAAATAGTACGCCGAATAAATGTTATTTTCGAAGTCAAACAACAAAAATCAGCATTACATTTTAAAATTTTCACAGGACTAGTTTCGATGGTTCTTACCGAACCATCAACCTCAACTGCCAAAGCGCAAATAAAGGAGATAAGATATAGTGATAAGATAAAAATAGAATAAGAATGTCTGTACTGGAGTTAAGCTACTGCTGCCACCTACTGAGGAAACAAGAAAACTAAAGCGTGATTTCCTTAAAGGCTAAAGGTAAAGATGGATTGGAATTAGGGTCATTAACTAGAGCAGAAAGATTTTTTTGAATGTGAAACACATCTAGAAAATCTAATTCACCGATGGAAGATGTTGTTTGAATAATTTTGGCTGCAGAAAAAATTTACAATAAACAAAGTACCAACAATGCTGGGCAACAGAGGACTTCTGTGTTTCCTTTTTTCTAACATATGCCTCATGTTCCTTAACACGAAATTTTAAGGCTCTCTTAGTTTGACCAATGTAAATTAAACCGTACTGGCAAGAAATCCTGTAAATATCCCAGAAATTCATATCCCGAATGGGGTCCTTAAGTATGGAACTCGGAATTTAATTGATAGGAGAATAAACGACCCAAAAGTTAAATTTTTGTAAAATACGGTCAGTTTTATAGCTAATTGATGGAAAGAAAGAAATAACAACAAAATTCATATAATCTCCTAAAAAAGAGCGTGCCCTTCGGTGTGTTGAGATGAGAATTTTTTAACTGCTTGATTAATAATGTTGGGTGAAAAGTTAAATAATTTAGTTCTTGATCAACAGCCAGTTTGGAGGAGCAAACCCGAAGTGCACGGAAAACAAAGGAATAAAATTAAACTAACTTTTGCTTAGTCGGATGATATGATTTGAAGTGGGGTGGAAGGCAAACCGATGAAGGTTTACGGTAAACCATAGTACTAAAGCTGGATGCGTTACGTGTAACCAAAATGTTGAGGAACGGAAGAGAATTGCATGACTCAAACGTGAACGGAATAGCAGGATCGATGGAATTCATTGTTGAAAGAACTTTACTTAAATCATTATTACCGTCAAACAGGGTAAAAGTATCATCTACATAGCGGAATCATACCGGGAAGTTTAAAATTTCAAATAATTTTGATTCATAATAATGCATGTAGATATCAGCCAGGAGGGGACTAGAGTACTTCCCATGACTAATCCCTCAGTTTGCTTGTAATACTTGGTGGAAAACAAAATACATTTGTTTCAAATAGAGTGAGAAAAATTAGCTCATCAATTTCGATGCCGGAGAAATGAAATTCACGAAGTCTAGTTTCTAGACATCTCAATGCACCTTCAACTGGCACATTGGTGAATAATGATTTTACATCAAAAGAAATCATGAGTAAATTTCTACGAAAATTTCTTTTAACTTTTTTACAAACTATATTGAACTTTTTATGCTGTAAAAGTTATTATGTAATAGAATTGGAAATCTAAAAACTGAATATTTAATTAAAGGGTACGAGGAAGTACCTAAGTTTATACAATAGGGCGGAAAGGAACACCACTTTTAAGAATTTTGGGAAGAGCATATAATCTGGCACAATTCGCAACAGACGGGATAAGTGATTGTTTTAAGTTGCTCGAAAGGATTTGTGAGGATTTCATCGCACTTTTTATTTTTGAAAGGTCCGAAGGTGAAGAGTCTTTAGTGATCGGATTATATGGTCCTTCGTTTAAGACTTTAGTGACACCGTCGGTGTAAGTGCTTTTGCCCAAAATGACTATCTGGTCATCTTTAGCGACCTTTAAAACAATAACGTCCGGGTTAGAGTGAATTTCGCGCATTGTAGCTCTTTCTCTCGCGTTTATTTTTTTATTTGGTTTGTAGAGTTCTACTGTCTAACTCTTGTGTAAAATCAGGAAATTAGTGACTGCACAGAAGAAGAGTTAAAACTGTCCTTTATTACACTCTTTAACTTTTTTACAATGCGTCAACTCGACGCTAACATACTACGCCTCTGCTTGGGCGGTAACTGTAGCAGTAGAATTAAAACTCAAGAATTCAAGATATTAACAAGTAGTAGAATTAAACTACAGGGTTCACAATCCTGTATCCTACAGCGCGTAAATGAGTTAGTGGCAGCAAGATAATAGCTGTTTAAGCTATGTCTAACCGGCAATAACTGCTAAGCGGAAGCTTGCGTTACAAATACGCACAGAGATCCCAAACTCATTCCTAGACTCTAAGTTTCCCTACTAGAACTCGATATTTAAACATTTTCTCCCGCTGGTTGAACTTGCATTCCTTACGCAAGCTACCAAATTTAAATATTCTGACACTGAAAATTAGGAGAATGAAGGTTTATAGGAAAGTAACTTAAAATTAAATTTAACTGGTTATTTAAAATAAATAGAAATCCCTACATTTGTCCATGCCAGAATTTAACAGTCTTGGATAAAGGTCTTTAAAGACCTGTTACAAACTGATAAGTTCTACAACTAACAACATCTGGGCCCCGTTTACATTCAAATACAAACATTTTGAAGTATAACGGCAAGAGATTTTACATCACAGTTCAGCTGCACGTATCTTCATCTTTCAATTGGGTTTCAATCATGTCCTTCCAGTCATCTGGAAGAAATAATTATGAATTAATTCGATAAAGTCTTGTACTTGAGGAAGTAACCTAGGCAAATTGACTTGAAAGATTTCAGGATCCCACCGGCTTCCATACAAAAGCTTAAATAATTTTATTTATCTTAAAATGAAGCTTCAGAGTTCCTCAATTATTTCCTCGTATGTGCTGAAGAGTTTCGCTTCTAATATCACTCGATTTCTTACTACTGGGAAGGCCTTTACTAAGGAGATCCTGAAATTTTCACAAGTGTAGGCAGGACTTCCCGGTTGGTCCAAGAGATGTTTTCCGATGCACTTGAACAAACTAAGCTCTTGACCCCTCAACGCGCTAGTAGGCAAGGTGACTTTCTGGAACTCGTGGACTGGATAGAGCATAAAATTGTGATCTAATTTTTCCAAAAAGTTATCCACCGCTGAATTCACATCGAAGTTCGCTGCTGGACTCATTGATGCCCGAATCTTTCTAGGGTGGCAGCTGACATTTCCGAATTTTTGTGCGATACCACGGCCATGGGTCTTCTCCTTCGGGCGCCACTATCAGGACTACTGTTTCTTCTAACTGGAGTCCTGAGTAGGAACATGGAGCTTACTAAAAGCTATCTTTCTGCGTTTTTAGAAGGTACAACAAAGATAAGAAGGGTTAAAATTCCCCTTTATTTACTTATCGATTTTACAGACGTTCCCTCACTTCGGGATACAAAGACCAACCACTTGTGGCCTGAACGTAATAGAATGTAAGACTACTAACTAACTAAAATTTAAATAAGAGCTAACTTTTAATATTTTACACAGGTGACTAGCACTAAGACTGGCCTTTTAAATTTCTACGTCTGTAGTACGCTAACTGCGGAAAACTACGATACGTCTTTAACTTTCAAGAGGATTAACACCGCTGGCCTTAAAGGCGGACAGTAACTGATGTCAAGCTCGCGTGAAGACTCGAAGCAAGAGGGCTGTCTCTCCTTCTTTCTTCTACTCTTGGCAAAAAGCCAAAACTTAAATACTTAAGCGTTAGCAAGTACAATTTGCATAAACATATTCACGCGCTAATTCTGGCCGGAAGTGGAAAATAAGAGATGATAGTAAAGTTTTAAAATAAAATAAACGTTAGTGAACATAAAATCCTTACAGTGTGAATTTCTCGTAATAATGAAAGACATTCCTTATTGTGTTTGCAATATTTTTTGTAAGGTAATCCGCTGTTATATTTTAAAATAAACTTAATTCTTGCCGTACATAAATCGAGTAGTCTCTTCTCGGATAAGCGTCGCAAATTACGTAGCAGTTTGTATGCTCTCTCCTACAGCGAAGCAGCCCGTATCATCACTACTCTTGCTTTGAATAAGAAGCACCTACAGGTAGGAAGTGTTTTTTCAATTTTTACATTTTTATTTCTTGCAAAACCCCTCCATATGCAATGTTTTACTTAATTCCCCTCAAAGGTTGCATTTATCCATTCTTTTACTTTAGCAAAAAGTATTTTCATTTTAAGTACGCATTCGAACCTGGCCCTTATTTAGCCTATACATTTGACAATCAAATTTTTCGGTAAAAATTTGAGCTTTACATTGCAATTAGTACAACATTTTATTATTTTTATTCTTGTCATTCATTTTACCAATTTTATTGATATTTCTTTCGTTTGTAATTCATTCAATTTTTCCCTTGATTATCAATGTTTTATTTCGGCATTACATGTAAAATGTTTTCCTTGTAACGTTTGTTTCTTTTTGTGTTCGGACAACAAAAACTGGTAGGGAAAAGAGACCAACTCAATGAGAGCCTCGAACTTGTCTAGATTTTTTGAAATATTGTATATAAAAAATTTTTAGAATTAATAACCATTATACTAATTGACGATAGAGGTCTCAGTGAGTTGATCGGAATGAAACCGGTTCTTGTTGTTCAGTTAATTGACTTTGTTTAAAGCTTCAGAACACTTTTCCCTTGAAAATTACTGTTTGGAGCTTTAAATAAAAAAGGATTAACTTTGGTTTTCACTGTTTTTGTTTTTTCAACCTTTACATTTTCTGTTCCAAATGTATATTATAAAATTTGCAAATTCAAAAAAATGAAAATAGGTAGGGGATCATGGTTCATACAATCCTTAAATAATTCTCTCATATATTTCATTTCCCATATTAGATGGTATAAAAAAAAATCCTGCAGCCCTACGCGCAGATTTCTACTAGTTTTTCTAGTTTTTTTCTCTCAACAACATATAGAAAATTTGTCAACTTTCTCAGTATATATATATATATATAATTTCAGAAAAAGTACAAACAACCTTTCTTTCAGCATTCTTATTTTCTGAATGTGGTTACAAATACTTTCTCAGTTCATCGCAAATTAAAATAACTGTAAATTTTGGCAGTCTAAAATGGTCTATGGAAACATCTTCAGGGAGAGGAAAAGCATCATTGATTCGCCGCCGATTCAGAGATCTACGACCGTATTCTTCATTCAAATACGAAAAAATTAGCGGCAAAAACACATACAAAGCCATCGTCTATTTAGAACGCCAACTGCACAAGCCTGATTGACGAAGGGGAAACACTTTTCCCCGCGCGTTCGGCAACTTCCGTACTCACAGAATATAGGATGTCGGGTAGACCTGTTTTTCATTAGCAGTGACATCTGGCGGCCCACAAACTGCTGCCGACTCTCGGAGCGTAGAATAGGCGTCCTGGTCCAGAAAGTTTCTTTTTCCCTGAATTGAAAGGGGTTGACTGGTGCAATAACCCGAGTACTCGGGCACGGGATCCTAGCTCTGACAAAACTGATTGTAAAATTTATAATGATACACAGGTCTGAGTGATTTAAGTAAAAAATACTAAATTTTAAAATAAGTTATGAAGTTTCTTTTTATTCTTTTCACCATTCTTGGTCTTACGAAGTTTTTACGAAAAACTAAAAAGGAAATATTCGTGATTCCAGCTCTCTAATACGCCATCTAGTCGCTGAAAAGTGGAAACATAAAAAACGGTATTTTGTTTGACTATAGTACGTACTTTGCGAAAAGCTTTGTGATAAAAAGTAATTAAACATTTATTTTTGATTGTTGCGGCGTTTTGTATAGTTTAAAAAGAAGTATAGGCCGCACGTTTTGTTGTGTATCACGATGTAATTCCCGAGCAGGTAAGGAACCTAAGTTATGATTAGGTATACGCATCGTATTCCTGGTTCGAAATATGTGAAACCAGATGGTGATACAGCAAAAGCGAAGAATGGAGTGGATTCCCGTATTGTGAATTGGAGTGGATTCCCGTATTATGAATTGGAGAGGAAGTTGGACATTATATGAAAGTGTGTTCTGAACATTTCAAACAAACTGATAACGTTTTTCCTCGTAAGAAAAGTTTTGTTTATATGAAAAATTTCTTTCTCGTGTGTATATATATATATGTATGTGTGTGTGTGCTTTGAAAGTAAATTTGAAAGTAAATATGCATATTTGTGTATTGAAGTATAAATGATTATAGCTCATTTATCTTTTAAATGTTATTAATACGCATACGTATATAATTAGGTTTTCATGCATATTTTATCTGCGGAAATTTAAACTCTGTTTCAATTTATCTTAGCAATGATTTAAATGAAAATTTATAGTATAACACATATAAAAATAAGAATAAAGTCTGTCAGTTCCTCTTAAACTGCTGAGAACAGTTTAGAGCTGTTGAGGATATTTTGCATAAAGAAAGTTTTAAGTTCAGAAAATAGCTGTGGTTATCTGTTACAAATAATAGGTCTTTTTTTTTTTTTTTTTTTTT
>KK119156.1:321183-334782 GCA_000611955.2 Stegodyphus mimosarum
AAACTGATTATGTATGTATATATATATACATAATAAGCTTTTGATTATGTATATATATATATATACAATTCAACCTATCAAATATCGGATTTACAGAGCACCTTAAAGCAGTTTTTTGGTTTAAATTTTAACAAATCTTCTTAGATAGTATACAATAGTTTTAACTTTCAAATTTACCCTTTTAGATAAACAGGTCTAATTTAATTAAAAAAATTCTCTGTATTAAATCTAAAAATTAGGTTTGTTAAGCGTGTAAGGTTTATCCTAATTTTATAACATTTATTTTAAGTTTGTGCATCTTGCCTAGCCGTTCTAGCTTCAGCTTACAATTTCCTACCAGAATGAATTTTCAGAAACGCGGTTAATGCAAATGAGTAAGAATAGTATTTAAGCCGATGTTTCACTGACTTTGTTAGACAGCCCGAGTTCCCGGCTAGAGCGCGTTTGCCTTTGGCTACCTCTCTCTCTCTAAGCTATTACTACGTTCGGCCGTACTTTAGGCCCTTGATTGGCTTCGCCGACTTAATTGAGATTTGGGGGCCAACTACTTAGAATCTTGATAGCTTCGTCTATATCTTTCAGTTAGCTTAGTTAAGTTTAATTTCATATTAATTTGAGTTCAAGTCCAAGTGGAAGTTTTGCTGTACACTCCGAGTTAGGAGCTGATTGTGTTATATTTATTTTGAGAAATAAAGTGTAGTTAACCCTTCTTGAGTCTTACGTCTCTGTTCAAACACTTAAGCGATTATTCGCTTATTAGTGCTTGGGGTTTCGACGATTGAACTGTGAAATAAGAAAGTGAAACCCCACAAGCGATTCTAAATTCAAACCAATATTATTCTAATAGATGCCTTATAAACTTTCCATTTTTAATTATTGAGGTTATTTTAAAGTTATTTCATTTTCCTACAAATTCCACATTTTAATAGTAAAAACGTTTAAATATTCATTTATTCTGTTTTCCAATTAGTATAACCGTATTTCACTCTTCTCTTCCTTTGACTTTCGAACTGCCTTTATTCCTACCTTGGGATTTCAACTTCCTTTTCCTCCATTTCTTTATCATATATTGTTGTATGGTATTCAAGTTTTCATATATCTAGAATTTGTATATTGTTGTATTGTATTTATGACAACTTATATTTAAATGATAATTTTCATATAAACTCTTGCATCATAATTCCAGTTAACAGAAGATGTTTCTAACACTTTGGTACAGATCAATCTTGAATATGCAGCTTATTTTCCAATCTAGTTTCAGGTTTAATAATTTATAAAATTAATATCTTCAGGTTTAATTATTAATAAAATTATTTATTTCAAATTATTTGTAAAGAAAAATGATCGTTAAAGCACGTTATTTCCCGATTTATAATATACCTCATTTATAATTTTTATAAAATTTTGCGACACTATTGGAATTAACAGTAAATACTCCTAATCATGCATTTAGATTACAATGATTTAAATTACTATTTCCTTCTTCACTGATGCTTTTATGTTATATTCCTAATATTTCATAATGGCATAGAAATAAGTTTAACTCATTTACCAAACATGTAAATCTATAATTCAGCATGCTTTTATGTTTACGAATTTTGTAACTTCTCTTTTCTTTAATATATTTTCAACATATAGCATCTGATCAACCTAATCTCAAGAAGTCGTACAACCAGGCGGTAAAGTCACTGAATATTGGCAGTTCGACAGGAATTTCAAATCCCAGTGATACCCTAGCTCTTTCTTTCTCTGTACATATTTAATATGGAAAATTGCATTGTAAAAACTTCAGTTTAAGAAATAAAAATATTTTTAAAATTTAATCTTTAAAATTAATACAAATTTTTTTAGCATATCGCTTTACAAATCCCATTAAAGTAAAGAAACAAACTCGGTTTCTGTGATTTATACCTTCGTGCAAATTATACGCATGTTTTCATAAAAACACAAACTTTATAAGGATATCAAAAAATTGTGGATTGTTTCTCCATCTAATTTAAGTAACATGTTTATTCCTTAATTTTCCTGAAAGTACTATCCCTTAACATGTTTATTCTGGAACTATACTTTAGTACCGAATAATCTTTTGAACGCCAGTTAACTATATTAACTTTTTCGCTCTTGTTTAGACAACATGACTATCATTATCAAAAAAAGATATTAAATCAATAATAGCATTAACAGATGTAATTTATAAGAAAGAGAATTTGTATGCTTTACATTTATCTAATTTATAATACTACTATAACACTAGTCTCTCTAGTACTGTAATTAATGAAATGTGTTTCCAATGCTAATATGTGAGTTTACTAATACTTTTTATTTTCTCTGCCAGCTCTTACATTTATCACTATTATTCAAGTAATTAACGATATTCTTTATCTAATCTTATTAGATAATAATTAATCTTAATTAAAAGTAAAGACTATCTTATAAGAATAATTAGGAGGAAGCGTAAATAAGCAATATTAATAAATGATATCTATGTGATATGTAATTCTATTTCTCCATTTTTTTCTTCCTGTTGGCTGCTTTTGGCTTCCAGAAGCGAAAACTAGAAAACAACCTTCAGCTTTCTGAAAGGGTGGGGTCTTCTTCGGAAGAGAAAACTTTATTCACGCATTTGTGCTGTGGGCAGACAGGGTGCCGGCATTAATTCGCGCAGTTGGGGTATATCGCATTTTCGGATGTACGCTTTCAAATGACAGTACCGTTTTTGGCTAGACTGCAGATTAGGGGCCAGTCGCCAAATGAAGCGAAATCCCGCCAAATCTGGTAAGCTCTCGGCGTCATGAAAATCGCTAGGGTTTAAGGTTATAGTTTATAGTATTTTAACGGGCTTTTGAAATTTTCATTTCACAGTGCTTCTAGTAGATTGTGTAAGCAAAATGGCTGACGTCGAAAGAGTTGAACCTGTGGATTTTACTTATTTGATTCGGTTGCAAGATAAGGGCGAAAGATGTGTGATAGAATGGTGCATGAATTTTGGTTTGATTGCGAATATGTATGAATGTCCTAAGTGTAAAAATAGTATGAAATTAGTTGAAAGGAAAGATTCTGCAGCTTTGTGTGAAAGGAGGTGTGTGTCCATTATGTATGTGGTTAAGCTAGTGGTAGAAATGAGCGTGCCACTTTGAATTTCATCTCCATTGTAATGTTATATTTTAGTGTGGATATAAACAAATGCGAGTTTCTACTGTTTATAATAAATAAAAATTTATTGCAAAAATACAGATTACGTGGTTAAAATTGTTTAACCACTTTTTGATTTTTTATTATACTTTTGCTCATGTTTCAGTAGCTCGAAATTTTGAATTTTATCTTCCTTTTTCTTCGGCATTTTTTTTTAAAGTTTTAGCTTAAATATGAATCAATGCTTTCCAATCATTTATTTCTTATTTACTGCTTATTACAACTTCTTAAATTTCTTGCTAAAACGTTTTACCCCATTTTACTACTGTCTTAAAAATGGTATATGATATTATGAAAAGTTTTAATATTGTAGATCCCATAAAATACATAGTTATTAACTTTCAAATACTTTATCGTTGTTTTTCTTCAACTTCTGTTTTAGATATTTTTTGCATGTTTACATGATTCATTCGAATTCGCAACCCTCTAATATGGCGAAATGATGGGTTAGTGATTTTCTAAAACACACGAAAATAACCGATTTGGCGACTTTTCAAAAACGCGCCAAATTGGCCCGTAATATGCAGTTTTACCCCGTTTTTTATCCGCCACGTTAGTGTGTGAAAGCGCCACCTATGGGTGAATTGAATCGCGGATTCTTTAAAAATAAATGAATAAGCTGGCCAAAAATTAATTTTACTTCACTCAGTATTTATACATACAATACAAAAATTAATAAAAATGTGGAGATACTGTAACCTACCTCTCTCGAGCACAATAATAACTTAACAAGAAAATACCAGTAAAGAATTTTGAATGCTGGAAAAATTTGAAAAGAGCGCGTTGATGTCGTAGTCATTATCCATAGGTGCAGGAACATTTTATTCTAAAAAGCATTCAGTAGGGGTACACAGATAATCCAAATTGTTTCCTGACGGTATTTGCAACTGACGTAATTTTATTACACCATTTAGTAAAGTTGTAGCTGTGTTTAGTAAAGAGTGATTCAGACTAATTTTTATTTGCTCTAGCTTTAGGAATGGCACCAAAAATTTAATAGGTGTAAAGAATACCTAGTCAGGATTAAAATAAAATTTAATAAAATCGAATAAACGAAATTAACCTAAAAAAGAAAGTTTTTTCCTAAAAGATATCTTGCTTGTTTTAGCGCAGCTCACTTCTATATTCATTGCTCTGCGCAGTTGCTCTCTCTCGGCCTCAAAGAATTTGTAGGCCATTATAAATTATTTGCACGCCCCCTTGCAGTAATGGCTTTCCCGGAAGTGTAATTAAAAGAAAAACTTATGTGTGACTCAAGTAAAATAAAGTGGTAAACATCCGTCGTTCTGGTAATATTATAGATATATTAATTTACATTTCATTTTAATTAGCAAAATGAGAGTATGAACGATAGCCAAACAAAATAACTTGAATTACTATCAAGAACAGTGCATACAGATCATTTCTGATAAATAATGATAAGCAAAAGGGGATAAAATGCCATCAAATTTTCTTGCTCTTCAGGTTTTCATGCTTCTGTTTTGAAGCTTTCCGGCAACAATTAAAATTCTAAAATGTCGATCTAAATGTAGACATCATGAAGACAGTTATCTCCAGTGGATAGGGCTGCTTCCACTTTAATATGTCGTACTGGATAAAATATACACTCCGTATGCTCTAAGAAGTACAGATTCGCTGAAATAGATGTAGCAAGCGCAAACTGTTTTCGTCCACGTGACTTCCTACTCCCTTTTTTTTTTTTTTTTTTTTTTTTTTTTTTTTTCTTTTGACTCTGTTTCACATCCTCTTGAAAGTACTCCATACCAGTAAAATGATTGGTTGATGCCAGTCACTGACGTTACTATTACGAAATTTCGTACTCATCCCTTATCGATAACCGCGACGCACGCAAAGCGTTGAATTGGTACTCATCCGTTATTTGTCATACTCATACTTCATACATAAGGGAGTTAGCGCGAGAATATGGCTACTCCGTTTCGCAGAAGTTTCGTGCTGTCTGGCGAAAATCTGGAAGATCTATGTGATCACTTTAATACTGTGAGTATATGATGTGTTTTTGTTATTAGTTTTTGATTGAACGTACATTCATAATAAATGAATGTAGTAATTTGTGTGGGAAGTCCTCTGGGTACAAATTTAAGTGAAAATGTTACTTATATTAATAATATATAATAGAAAAGGTTCCGTTTTTTCATTCAAGAAAATTGAGTACTCAGGATTTTAAACAACTGAAACCCCTGAAGACATAAGCTAAAGGTGTAGCTTAAAGAGAGATAAATTTATTAATACATATCTTATAATTTCATATCGAGAACAATTTTAATAGTCTTATACAACCCAGTTCCTTCTACAGGATGTTCCTCTTCTTCCTAAGGAGAAAGGTACCATATTCTTATTGCTAAGTAGAAGTTTTAAAAAAATGAGTTATTAAAATTTCTAATCTTTGTTACTTTTTGTTATATATTTTTTGCATATTTGTGTGAGTTTTGAAAGCATTTTTATTTGTTACAAAGAATAGTGGTTTGGATATCAAATACATATAATATTTATTCACTTAGGAAAATGAGGAACCTGGAGATAACTGTGAAATTGATGTATGTTATAGTTGCAGTTATCTTTCTTCCTTTATTGTTTTCCTACTTGACAGAAATGTATTACATTGCACTGAAGAACATGTTTTATAAAAATTTTTGATGGTATGTAAAGTTTTATGTGTAGTAAGAAACTGAATTCTGCAGAAAAATATTTGAGAACTTCAGTGTGAAAATTTTTAAAACCAGTTTTATTACATAAGAGGGCTTATGTAAGCTTTAGTTATTAAATAGATGGTCATGAATAAGAACACAATATGGAAATCATGTGAGTTGACTATTAATTCCAGCATGGTAAATGGGATCTTGTGATAGGCAAAAAGAAAAGGAGGCGTCTCTTTAGAATTATTGAGTTTGCTTAAGTGTATATTGAAGTCGAAGAAACAGCAGTTGAACCTATAAGCTGGCCTACTGCGCCCTTTTATATATTCGGAAAAACTTCCGACAAGGAGAAAAAACTGGAAAAGTAAAAACCGAGGAAAGTGAAGAATCACCCACTGCTTGGTACGCTTTTAAGAATTGCACAAACTCAATATTCATGTACACATCGACCTATTTTCACTTAAAAAACATCAAGAGAATTGCGCACTCCCTTCACTTTGTCCGTGGCTATTTTCTCTAAAAAGTCGGAACTACTCTTATATCAGTTCCCGGTTGGCGAGAAACTCCGTAACACGCCATTACTATCTAAATTTTTTGTTTACATTTCGGACTTTAAGCCTAAAATGTCTGCAAAAACGCGGTTTTCGCATTTGCAAAAACCACGTTTTTACACACAATTTACGCTACAAGTCCAAAATAAAAACAAAAAATTTGCATAGCAAAAGTGTGAAGTTTCTCACCAAAAATGTTTGACGAGAAACCATGTACACAGCGATCTGTTTTAACTTTAAAAAACATCAGAGAATTGCAGAATTCGTGGCACTGCTCTGAAATAATCGCATAGCTCTGACCTCGCTAAAATAAACTAAAATAACAATACATTTCCACACCAATGAACAAATCATTCATTATTAATAACATAATTCCCTTAAAAAACCATGTACACAGCGATCTGTTTTAACTTTAAAAAACATCAGAGAATTGCAGAAATCACGACATTCTGCAAACCTCGCTAAAATAATAACAATAAATTTTAAAAATATATATACTGTAAGCATAAACACAAACCATGAAGAAATAATTCATTAATAACACAATCATCTTAAATACAATATTCATTAAATACATTACAAAATGCATTAACATTCCCTGAAATACACGAGAAAAAACATAGCTTCACTTACCATTCAAAATTCTTTCGGACTTATGACATGTCATGCTCGGCTTCAAAAATCCTCATAAAAAATGTTTGATGAGAAACCATGTAGAAAGCGACTGGCTTTAACTTAAAAAAAAAAAAAAATCACAGAATTGCAAAATCCTAGGCCTTAACGCAACCTACGCTTTCCCCAAACATAGGTTAAACATAGGTCCATCTCAAACTAAACTTATCCCGAACACAATCCATAATGCGCGGCTGAAACTTTTCAACCACTTCCTTCAATCTAAGACACGCCATTCCCACGCACACACCTAAACTCCAAACGCAGAACAAAACCACGGCATCCACTCAACTTTCAACGTCAAAATGGTTGCTATACCAAAAAAATCACGCCAAAAACCATCGCGGAATACACAATTGCGCCAAAAACCAGCACAGAACACATATCGCCACATTTGACGACCACGTATATCCGGGGAGCAACCGGGGACTTCTATCAGAGAAGAACCAAAAACTTAGAACCAAAAAGTCAAACGAAATTACTCTTGACGAAGTGGGCGATTCTGCATTTCACCCTAAAAACCTTCTGCGAGGGCACTTAGGAAGTTTGCGGTGGCCAGGCATGAAAATGCTGTAGTTTAGACAGAATTTAAAAAAAAAAAAATATATATATATCCAATAGATATCCTATAAAATATATCTATTACAAAATTTGTAGCGATTTACTGTAAATGCAGGTATTATTTTAAAACTACTCTTTCGTTAGTTTTTGGTTTAGGGTGTTATATAAATGAAGTCGTTGAGATTTTCATTGCTTCAGTTTTTAGTTTCTTGCTCGTAGCATGTCATAATTTTTTTCCCTGAAAGCTATTTTATGTAACAAAATTATTTCAGTAATATAACAGAGTTTCACCTCAAGTTGTTATTTATTGAGTGCCAGTGTAAGTCTGGATTGGTTTTCAAATTAAAAAAAAAAAATATGCAGTAAAAATTAAAAAAAAAAAAAGAATTATTTTAATATGGGGTATCTCAAAAGGACTGAGGGCTAGACTGCAGATTAGGGGCCAGTCGCCAAATGAAGCAAAATCGTGCCAAATCTGGTAACCTCTTGGCGTCATGAAAATCATTAGGGTTTAAGGTCACAGTTTATAATATTTAAGCGGGCTTTTTGAATTTTCGTCATTTCACTGTGCTTCTAGTGGATTGCATGAGCAAAATGGCTGGCGTCGAAAGAGCTGAACGTGTGGATTTTACTTACTTGATTCGGTTGCAAGATAAGGGTGAAAGATGTGTGATAGAATGGTGCGTGAATTATGGTTTGATTGCGAATATGTACAAATGTCCTAAGTGTAAAAATAGTATGAAATTAGTTGAAAGGAAAGATGTGACAGATTTGTGTGAATGAAGGTCTGTGTCTAAAGCACGTGCTTGAAATGAGCGCAGCATTTTGAATTTCATCTCCATTGTATTGTTATATCTTAATGCAGCTATAAACAAATGCGAGTTTCTACTGTTTATTATAAATAAAAATTTACTGTAGAAATATAAATTATGTACTTAAAATTGTTTAACCACTTTTTTCTCAACTATACTATTGCTCATGTTTCAGTAGATCGAAATTTTGAATTTTATCTTCGTTTTTCTTCTGCAATTTTTTTTTCTTTTTTTTGAAGATATGAATCAATGTTTTCCGATCATTTTTTGCTTATTTTCTGCTTATTACAATTTCTTAAATTTCGTGCTGAAACGTTTTACTCCATTTTGTTACTGTCTTAAAAATGGTATATGATATTATGAAAAGTTTTAATATTGTTGATCCCATAAAATACATAGTTATTAATTTTGGAATACTTTATCATTGGTTTTCTTGAACTTCTGTTTTAGATATTTTTGCATGTTTACAAGATTCATTCAAATTCGCAACCATCTAATATGGCGATATGATGAGTTAGCGATTTTCTAAAACGTGCGAAAATAACCAATTTGGCGATTTTTCGAAAATGTGTGAAACTGGCCCGTAATATGCAGTTTTCCCGGACTGAGCTTAAGAACAAACACATTGAAAATCCAATTTCTGAAATATATGTGCAGGTTTATTTGTCCTGTAAAATCTGAAAAATGAGACTCATGTTTTCTGTGCTCATCTTATTTGATTGAATGAACGACATTAAAACAACAGCATGAGTTGCCAGTTTTGAGAATCTTTTATTTGAATTCAGTTTACAAATATAGTGCATGAAGAAACAGAGTGAATAACTTTCTTAGAGCTGTTAGACATTCACATGTGTATGTTTTGATGATATATAGTAGAAAGAGACTAGATTGGGAAGTTTATCTTATAGTCCTATGAAATTTAAAAACAGTTCTGTTTTTTTATAATTGCCTATACATTTTGAAATGTTTTCTTACATATAAGGTTCCTTAAAAAGTAAGATAAATATCTAGAACATAATCAAGGAGACAGTTCTGTTATGATTTTAGATATGATTCCTTTATGTTCATAAAAATGTACTGCTCATTAAAATGGATTATAAGTGTTGATTGTTAAGTGATTTATTTCTCAAGTAATTTTATGATACAGTGCAACGTCGCAGATTCGGAATTGTCGGGACTTCAACAATTACGCATTTTTGGAAATTTCCTGATTTTAGATAATCAGTTTAAATGTAGTAAGATGACAGTGAAATAGTTGCTTATGAAATAATGAAACATTTATTTATTATTTCTTAAGGTAATCCAAATTTACCAAAAAGCCTCAATATTTATTTGTTTAAAAAAACTTCTTTTAATGCAAGTTTTTCCATTTTTCATGCTAATACTTTCTCTTTAATTTTATATATAGGCATAATTTCATGTTCAGCTACAAAGTGCCATTTTTCAAGTCCTGTAATTATGTCGAGAATTCTCACTAAACTATCGGTTGAAATTTTTTCATTCTGAGCAACAGCTTTGTCAATTTCATCAGTGTTGGTAGTAATATATAAACCATACTACAGATTTTGCCATTCATTAATTGTGATTGATTAATGGGGTATTGTCATCTAAATTGAAAAGTTCTCTGTATCATTTTCATTTATTATCACCTTTTCATAAATCCTGTAATTGAGAAATTTCGCCTTTTGCTTGTGATATTGTCAGACTTTCAAATTCAATGCTGTCATGATCATCATGAAATATAGTAGCCGCCCGTAAATTTATGTCAAGTACTTAGACATAAATTTAAATGCTTGCCATATAAAATAATGTCAAGTGTTTTTTAATTATCTACAGACACATCCTCTCATGGCATTGCAGACATGTCCTCAGTGTTCCAAATAGCAGAATATATGTTGCAAATATTTCAAAAATTCTTGAATGGTCTCGTCACTGGAAAAAAAAATACAACATAGATTTTAAAAAGGCTAATTAATATCTGCATTTCCAGACACACAGAACTTCAATATCTATTGGCTGAATGATGGATATATAGTTTGGAGGAGAAAATGATATGTAGATGTTTTCTTTTTCTAAAACTTTATAGATACTGAAGAAAATGACCAAAAGTAAATTATGAGCCTAACTATTGTCTATTATCATGACAGCTTTTTACATCATCCATGGTAAACCGATTTTGGTGAAAATGCACTTTAGCCCACTGCTTAACGATGTTTTGAAAATCGCCAATTCGGCGCGTTTCTGCGAAACGTCTTTGCAATTGCAACCTTCCCGACACGCTCCGCGAAAACCTATTGTAAACAAAACATAGAATTCTAAAGCATAAATTAGTATGGAAGCTGTTGCCACAAAAAGATAATAAAATAATATGCAAAACAAACATTATGATCATTAAAATATTTGTCAGTTAGGTTTAAATTAATTATTTAATACTTACACATTTTATGCCGTTACATAACCTTCCCGACACGCTCCGCGAAAACGTAACCAAAATTGCATCAAAGAAAGAAGGAATTTTTTTTAAAAGTGCATTAAAATTACAAACGATACCATGTACACATCGTTCCGTTTTTAACTTAAAAAAAATCTGCGAATTGCACAATGTAGGCAATGTACGCAAATGAACAAAATAAGCTAATATAACGAAATTAAATTACAAGAAAATGCCATGTGCACAGCGTTCCTTTTAAACTTAAAAAAAACTTCAGCGAATTGCACAATGTAGGCAACGTACACAAATCAACAAAATAAGGTTGGCGGATATACGGAGTTACCCATGTTGGCACGTTTATTGCTCATTCAAAAACAATCGCCGCCAAGCAGTGGGCTAAAGCGCATTCCAACCCCGATTTTAAATGTTGCTGAGCTTCAGGTATGGAATGATTTTCAAACTAGTTATTAATGTTTATGTCATCTGTGCTCTTTTATTTGAATGATAAATGACATGGAAAACCTTTCCTTTAATTGCCTGAGATTGTGTATTTTTTCTAATTATAATATGTTTGTGCATTCTAACAGCATTTGCACATGCCATAATCTTTAGTCTGGCTTTGGAATCTGATTTCAGTCTTTTCTGGCGAGGTTGTCAAGGTATTTTGGAGCACTAGATCATTTTTCACAATTAACGAGCTTGATAAATTCATCTGCAAATTGGTCAGCTCCTTCAGTGTCGACTGAAGTTTTTCTACCTGAAATTTTTTAACCTTCTGACTGGCCAGGGTTTTCAATAAGAAAGCACAAATTTCCTAAAATAACTATACGAAAAAATTATTTTCTTGATTTAATGTAAAAATTCTCCTGGTATTTTATATCTGGATTTGTGTACTTTTTAATTTATTGCCTTAATTTCTTTGACATTATATTTACGTATGTGTACTTTCTTACACAGATAAAAAACATATTCTAAGCCATATATATAGTATATCTGTTGCAACTCTCTGGGTTACAACGTGCAGGTTCAAAAGAAATAATCACAGCAGGGATTACTTTAAATCAAAATTTTAATACAGATATCTCATCACTAGCGAAACGTTACACTACTACTCTCTTACATAACAATTTCTCCGTCTCTTTCACAGTTAAAGAAAAAGTAATAATAAAAATAGTCCTATCCCGAGAGGCACTCCTGTTGGCGCCGCCCGGCTGTTGCGTAATCTGTCCTAATGGAGCCGTCTCCTACATACTCCCCCTCTTTGAGTCGACTTCAGTCTGACTCAAAGACATACAGTACCTGGTTGAAGAGATCCAATTTATTAGGCACCTTGATGACACGTCCAAATCTTGACACTTTACGTAGAACATTAGTGGAGTCATTCAAAGAGTCATTATGATCAGAAAGTTCATCACTAGAAAAAGAAGAAAAAGGATTAGTAAAAGAATTATTCTGCAAAGTATCAGTTGGGGTGTCCGTTAATTGCACTTCCAAAGGAAAGACCCGCTGAATGGGACGTAGCAGAACACCAGCTTGAGTTTTCAATTCCACAGTTCTCACCTTGCCATCTTTTCCGGGAATCAGTCGAACGACCCTTGCTAAAGGCCAATGCATCCGTTTTTTGACGTCATCTCCGATTAGGACAATTTCACCCAGCCGCAGCTCTGATGATGGACCTTTCTGAATTTTATTCTGGACGAGAAGGCCTAAATATTCCTTCCTAAATCTATGTCTTAAATCATTAAATAGTTTTTGGCGATGTCTAACCCTCCTTCGAAGATTTTTTGAATCGCAGAAATCAACATCGGGAACACCTGAGTTGCGATTCTCGATGAGAAACATAGCTGGGGAAAGTGGGACTAAATCATCTGAATTTTCGGACAGATAGGTAAGAGGTCTAGAGTTAATTATTGACTCACAGTCGCACAATACTGTTTGCAACTCCTCGGTTGTAAGAACTGCGTTACCGAGTGTCCTTCTCAACAGTTCCTTTACCATACGAACTAACCTCTCCCACCAGCCGCCCCACCAAGCAGCTGTGGGGGGATTAAATTTCCATATTATGCGTTCTGTAGCCGTTTGCCTCAAAATTTTTTCCCAATCGATGTTACTTAGTTCTCTTTGCGCTCCTCGAAAATTAGTTCCGTTGTCGGAATAAATTATTCTCGGTCTCCCCCTTCTGGCTACGAATCGTCTCAAAGACATCAAGAAGGTGTCGGTAGACAGTGATGAAGTCAATTCCAGATGAATCGCTCTATATATTGCGCACGTAAACAAAACAATCCAAACTTTTTCACCTCCCTTCACGTACAAGGGTCCTGCCAAATCAACTCCAACCACCTCGAACACTGCAGCGTCATTGACACGATCGCCCGGCAGGGGCACCGATTCGCAACCAGGAGACTTGGCCTTATATCGATGGCATCTTACACAATTTTTTACGACTTTCCTGACTGCTTTTCTGCCCCTCACTATCCAAAATCGTTCCCTTATTATTCCGAGGAGTATTTGGGTACCAGCGTGACAATTTTGCAAATGATAATATTCGATCAGGCGCTGTGTGAAAATGCACTGGCCTGGTAAAATAATTGGACAAATAAATTCAGGGTTGTCTGATCGCTCTGTAATACGGGTTTTCACCCTTTTTATACCCTCTCCGTCTGAAATGAAACTCATATTAGGAACAGAGTCCGCGGAGGGAAAATACCTACTTTGTACAATTTTTA
>KK119156.1:338465-354892 GCA_000611955.2 Stegodyphus mimosarum
TTGAATTTTATACAAAATTGTACTGATTCCTACAGTTATTATAGGTTGAGTTTAGTTCTTCTGAGTTATAGCGTTTTTGCAATCCATGAATGATGTTCGCATAGACTTTCTTTTTGCTTTAAATGCTTTGTTGTAAATATTTTAGCAGAAAATAACAGTATCGGAAGCCATAAACACAATGTTGCAACTCTCTGGGTTACAACGTGCAGGTTCAAAAGATATAATCGCAGCAGGGATTACTTTAAATCAAAATTTTAATACAGATATCTCATCACTAGCGAAACGTTACACTACTACTCTCTTACATAACAATTTCTTCGTCTCTTTCACAGTTAAAGAAAAAGTAATAATAAAAATAGTCCTATCCCGAGAGGCACTCCTGTTGGTGCCGCCCGGCTGTTGCGTAATCTGTCCTAATGGAGCCGTCTCCTACAATATCTGTATAACTTTGCCATTTAGAGGCCTTGTTATGGCATGCCCTCAGTGTGACATGTCTTGCCCATTAAATCATCACTTTATCATGACTGTCACTTTTAGCATAAGAAATGATTTTTCTGTTATTCATTCCAAATGGATTGTCAGAAACCCATAAAAAGTTCCTAGACAGATATACCTTTATGAACTTTTTTCAATTCCCTTTTTTACCTGACTGACATTGAAACTTACTTTCACTTTTCAGATCATCCTGTAGCTTCAAAATTAGAAACTTTTTCAGCATAATCAAAAATTCAAACTTTAATTTCGATAACACAGCTATGATTATAGCCTGCAAAAAATAATAAGCTGGGTAAAATTAGAAAGTGAAATTCAGTTAGCATATTGCACTGGAGGAGCGCAGTTTGCTATATTAACTGAACTCGGTTTTCTTTGAATCTAATTCCCCCCTCTCACTGTTATGCCATCAAAAAAGAAAGGAAAAAAGAAAAAACAGTTTGAGAAATATTCCACTTCAAGTGACTTCAAACAAATATGCTTATTTTTTAAATCAGATAGAAAAATATTACCTGTAAGCACATAAAGGCCGAAAGTAGAGTAGCATCTAACGTCAATACAGCATCAGTCATTGAATCATTATTCATTGGCCATCGTATAATTGATTCCCTAATACCTTTCTTAGGCAGATATTTGAAAGTGATATTCAGGAATATTAATTAGTCTTGAGAAAAATTGCTTTCAGAGCATATTCTTTTTTTAAAAGTATTCTTTATTCCTAGACATTTGTTTTTACTGGTTCAGATATTAGATTTCGGACTTTGTGCTGTACTTTCAGATTATGCTCACCTCAGCTGAAAAGTTGCAAAAAAGTACTTACCATGCATAACAGTATGTCATTAAAATAGTTATGGGCCAACCTACAGTGCCACCAAAACATATTTGTGGCAATTCCAGGTAAGCATATAGTGCATGTTTGTTTTGGCAAGCATGCGATGGCCAAGCTTCACAATGCTAAGTTTGTGTAATTCTCTGATATCCTTTTAAGCAAAAATTGATTGCTGTGTCCATGGGGAGAAAAATAGCACCAAAACTGAAGGATTTCTCAAAGATAAGTGTTTTATTACTGGTATTTCATGCTTTTAAAGTTTGATTGATTGACTGCTCTTCTATGGAATTCTTGCACACTGCCAATTTGAAAGTGGCTGTTGCCTTTCATGCATTTGATCTGCATCAAATTTGCAAATGCTGTTCCAAAGTCAATGATAAGTTTGCGACTTTTTTTTGTGTGGGGGGGGGGGGGGGAAGGGCAGATAATCAGAAAGTACCAGTTTTGTTCTAATTAGATAATTTTGTGTAATTCAGTTCAATTTAATGCCTTTTGTTTCACAGGAATAATTTAAAATGCAAATTTGCTGTTTTTAATGTGACACAGAAGATTTAAAATGTTTGCATATATTACATTTGTGGTTTAATGTGCTGGATGTCTGTAGTCAAAGTTATCTTATTTTGATAGCTGTATAACCCTAAATAATCATAAAAGCATTGGAATTTCAGGAAGTCTTGATAAAGCAACAGAAAGGATATTAAGGGGAAGCACTTTCCAAAGTCACCTTTAGAAGATACATTGATGCTTTGATTCAAAATATGACATTCAACTATGTTGTTTTGTATAATTAGGGCAAAATATGTTTAGCATGATGGCCACCACTGGCAACAATCATTTGAAACCTTAAAATAACACAAACAATATGTATGCCATGACATGTTAGATATTTAATGATACACTTTCTCTCAGTGTTATGCTGTCATGACAGACCACATCTTTCAGATATCAGTCATACGCTGGTAACAATTATACAGATTCAGTTTTAATAATCAGGTATCAAAACATCAAGGGGAAATGCCTATCAATGACTTTTGTATGAAAAATGGGTCCTGAGCAACTGTTTAAGACAGTAGGTTGTGTATGGAGGAGCACCATCCTGTACAGACTTGTTCCAAGGCACTGATGTGCCTGCACTGCAGAAATGATGGAATTCTGCATAAATAATGCATATTACTGCCTGATAACAGAACATGTCATGTGATCTGTGGGAGTTTTTGAAAGAAAAAGTGCCTCATTGATGCTGAATCCACACCATGTTATTATTTTAGATGAGTGTGACTAGGTGAAATTCGTGGAAAGAATGAGATGTTTGTACAGCCCATATGGTACAGCTATGAGTATTAATAGCACCATCCAAATGAAAATGTGCCTCATCCTTCTGTAGGTGAATTCCATTCAGTATCAACTTCACGGTACACTGCTCGCAAGAGTTTTTCACACACCTAAAATTTTTAAATAAAAATATATTAACAATGTAGTATTTTGAGTATAGAATAATGTTGCGTGTAATACAAACCTACTAACCTGGTAAAACATAGAAAATCATTTAAACAATAAGTTCATTACAAGATTTTGAAAATTTTTCATTAAAAAAAAAGAAATACAATCTTTTCAACAACAAATTCTAATTCATATGCAATTGCGTAATGAAAATTTTCAGTTAAATTTTAATATTTATTTTTTCTCCCTTTAATTTGTATCTTTTGTAGATGCCTTGAGTTCATGTTTTTAAATAAATTTCAACTTTTGTCCTTGTGATTTGTTTTCATAAACAATATCAGATATAATTTTCCATAAGTTTTCAGTCACATTCAGGTCACAACTGCAAGATGGTGAAGGTAAAATGACCACAAGATCATTCTCAAAGATTGTTTTAACACAGTTGGCAGTGTGGCCAGAGCAGTTACCTTGTTGAAGAACAAACTAACCTGTCTCTGAAGAGTTCCTCATCCAAAGCAAATTTTATGCAACAAGAAATAACCAATCACCGCAGCTGTAACAGAACCTATTTAATATGTATCCATTATATGTCATTCTGACCCAGACAAAGTAACTCTACAAAATTTTTTGCTCTTTTTTGGGGGAAAAGTGCAGTTGCCCACTGCCTGGCGCGTTTTTAAGATTGGTATCCATGTACACATCGACCTATTTTCACTTTTAAAAAAACACCAGAATTGTACAAATTCGGCACTGTGCACTCCCTTGACTTTGTCCATATACACATACATCTATTTTCATTTCAAAAATCAAAAGAAATTGGCAAAAATCCAATTCTTCTTACTCTCGTTAAAAGCACCAAACAAAACGTGCCGAAGAAGTGGGCAATTCTGCACTTTATTGCCTTTTTTTACCAGGAACCTGTCTTTTCCTATTCTTTCATATGGGACATCATATTCCTTTCATGTAGGCCATCTTTAGAAAAAAGTTTTTCAGTAACAAATACCACATATTCTTTTGTTTGCTATTTATCCAATTCCTTGCAAGCTTCACTCTAGTCTCTTTGTGACATTTGTCAAGGGCAATTATTTTTCACCTGCTTGTAGTGAAGGTCTCTCGCCACTGACATTACATGGTGCTGCAAACGTTAAGCCAGTAGAAATAGACAGAAATATTCTAACCGAGATGAAGCAAGTCAGTTCCGGAACAGATCGACCATATCTAGTCCTAACGCCAGTTGATTCTTCTCCTGTTGTCTGTTCCAGTTAGCACTCAATCTGTAATAGCAATTTTAGGAGGATCTTTACTTTTTGCTCTTTGAACAAGAAGCCAGGGATGGTACTCCTGTGCTTTATTTCTTGTGTGTACCTGTATCGTACGTTTATATGCATAATTTTTATCATTAGCTAAGGTACAATCAATATCAGTCTAATCTGTAACATGTTTCTTAGCAACTCTACCAATCACAATATTGGCAGTAGTATAGATACTGTCTTTAAAAAGTTTGTACTTATTTTCCATGGTACCATCACGACTTATCAGATTCAATTGTTTTTCTACTTTTTCTATATATATCCAAGTCTAATCTTATTTTTTAGCCTATCGCAGTGAAATTCTCTCCAGAATTCACTTTTTTAAGTACAGATTCTTGATCTGATTTTCGCTATTATCAAGAATTATTAGAATCCACATTAACCCCACAGTAAGCTCTCACACCATCAAATCTGAATATTGCATAGAATCAATTACAGTATGATCAATTTGATTAGCATAAGTTGCACATAGTGCATGCCAAGTTGCCTAAGGGATATTTTTATGTGGGAAAGACATGCTTCCTTTAATCATACTATGTGAATTGGCAAAATCTATTAAATAATGTCCATTAGCATAGTTATGTATCCTAAATCCTCTTGTTGCAAAATAAATTCCTTTTCCCTAATGACTTTAGCATTCAGATCCCCCATAATGACCTTCACATCACATGTTGGACAACTGTAGTATAAGGGTTGTTCAAATGAAAAGGTACAAAATGTCATAACAAATAAACCGGTTGAAATTTGAATGTGTTGATTTAGCTTAACCTAAGGACACGAATATAGTGTCTGGCATGGTGTTGCGCGTGCGTGAACACCTAAGAGAGAAGCAGGCAATTGTGTGTTCTGTCCAATTGATATGCCAGTGTATGTGAGGACATCATGACATTCATATTGCAAAATTCAACGATTGAGGAGCAGCAAGGTGATACCAGATTTTTGCGTTGGAAGAGTTTAAACTGGGCGATTTTCATCGCCGTATGATGGTCGTATACATGGAGATTGTGTATCCGACAAGTTAGTGAGAAAAATGGCCGAACTCATCGACAAGGTGAATGACCTGGTGAGAAGTGACATCTCAAAGGCAAGCGCTTCAGCTCGGACGATGAGCTAAAGGACACAGTATAGGACTGGCTCCTGTCACTGCTACAGGAATTCTGGGAAGAGGGAATCCTTTGGCTCGTGAAGCTGTGGGATAGTTGTGTTCAGGCCTCTGGTGATTACTTGCTAATATAGACATGTCATTTATTACCATAAATCCATATGATCAATAATTTGGCACCATGGCTGCCTTATTGCTCAGCATGTAACAAAAACATTCTATCAATGTTTATTACTGTTTTAGGCTACTATCATATAACATATTTCGACCTAGTGAATCTTTTTTTTTTTATCACCACATCACTATCAGCTCAAGATAGCTAGAGAAATGACTCATGCAGCAACGTCTAAAATAATTTTTCTTTTAAATGTCATAATAAAATGCAAGATAAATAGGCTGTTGCTATGTGTGTACCCCAAAATATGCCAAGAACATAGTTTTACTAAATGCGAAATCTGTGACTAGAGATAATCCGGAAGTATCAAATATTTTCATACTCCATGATTTTTGATTAGAATAGTTAATTATGTAGGGATTAAAATATAAAAGTTTGAAATGCTAAAAGTTTCCTTTGATAAAAAAAAAATGAAAAGATGAGACATTTTCTTACAATGTTTTTGAAAGGTTATTGCAAGCTTTTTCTCTTTTTAGATAAACAAAGATGGCAGTGGTTATTTGGATGTTAGTGAGCTGAAGCAAGCATTAGAAATTGTTGGATTTAAAATCCCTCAATGGCAAGTTCGTCAAATGATTGATGATATGGAAAGAGGTCGTCCTAGTAATAAAAAAGGACAGTTGTCCTTTGATGAATTTCAAAAGGTAGTGTAGTTTGTGTTTAGACTTTCTATTATACTAATGAGCTAATTTGTGAAAAATTTTGAGATATTGTAAACAAATAAATTTTTTTCCTTGGAATTCTGATTGGTAGTGTTTAAAATTTTTAAATTTGATTCATTATTAATACACCACATGACTATAAAAACACAACATGAAGGAGTGGCCCGAAAATTATGCAAATTTCAGGCTAAATGCACATCACCGAATTGTGTGAATAATGTGAAATGGGCAGTTTTCCGGCGCACATTGAAGAAGATATAAGGGAAGGAACCTACAGATTGTTAAATTTTCTTGCTAGGAAAATCGCAGAAAATTTCTTCTTGTCTCGGAGGATGCATCAAGACACTCTAGGTGTTCCCATATCGATCAGAACCATTTGCCATCGATCGATGGCTAGTGGTCTGCACTTGTGGCGTCAGTAAGAAGACTGCCATTGACCCTACGTTGTAGATGGTCTGCAATAGCGCCAGGCTCGAGCAATGTGGACGACGGTATGGTACAGGGTCGTGTTCTCAGATGGGTCGCTCTTCTGTTTCTCCAATGATAGTCATCACGTATGGGTGTGGCATCAGGTCCAATCTTTCAGCAATTGTGGAATGCCCCACCATGCGACAACACAGCATCATGGTTTGGGGTTGTAAGTGCATATGATCCCTGGTCACCTCAAGTTTGTATTCAAGGCATTATGACAGCCCAGCTATGCTTGGATGATATGCTGTGAGGCTGTTGACACTCTCCTACCTTTAGAGAATGCCCAGTGCCTTTTATCCCAGTGCTATAATGCCTGACCACACACTGCTTGTATCAGCCAACATGCTCTGCAAGGTGTGCAGATGTTTCCCTGGCCACCGTTCTCTCCTGATCTCTCACTAATCCAATACATTTGGGATGTGATTGGATGCTATTTGCAGACCCTGCCATTGCCTTCTTCAAAAGACAAACTGTAGCAAGTGGTTGGCAAGGAATGGAAAGCCATTCCTCAGGCCATCATCCTAGTCTCATTGACTCCGTATGTAGACGTGTTGCTTTGTCTATCACTGTCCAAGTTGGTACTATAACCTACTGAGCCAACGCTGTTGTCACTCTGTATTATACATATCATTTTGAAGTAAAGATCACTTATTGTTTGCTGAGTTTCATCACTTTCTGGCCGCTCCTTTTTGGTTTTGCATTTTCAGGGTCAGGTAGTGTATATCCTCAGATCCTCGGTAGGGAATG
The DNA here is from genome assembly GCA_000611955.2 of Stegodyphus mimosarum. Classification (NCBI taxonomy): domain Eukaryota; kingdom Metazoa; phylum Arthropoda; class Arachnida; order Araneae; family Eresidae; genus Stegodyphus; species Stegodyphus mimosarum. The sequence goes on from KK119156.1 coordinate 345,694, forward strand.
AAATGGTATTTCCTGCAAGTTATACGAATAATTTATGTATTTAATGAAATGTGGTAACTTAGATGGAAGAAGTCATGTGTGGTTCTTACAGATTTTTTCAGATTTACAGATTATACCAGGTATGACAAGGTTTAGTGACAGTGTTAGTAAACAAAAGTTTCTTCACTGAATTAGGGAAAATTTCTTTGATATAATGCCTGTTGTTTGCCATAAACTTTTGATGATGACTATAAAGTTTCGCAAAACTGTAAGCGAAGTCTTCTCTTAGGTATTGCACAGAAAATCCTGTCAACTGTACAGTTCCAGAAAAGTGCAGACGAAGTCTGCTACTAGGTATTGCACAGAAAATCCTCATCACGGGGCTTTGAATGTCTGGAATATTCTAAAATCATTCTTTGAAGGGCTGGCTTATTTCACGTACAGAAATGAAAAGAAGCCTGCTGGAACAAGATCAGGTGAGTGTGATGCATGATCAAGGGTTACATCTCCTCTACAGGTTAGAAACTGTTTCATGACGATGGCCAAATGTGGCTGAGCATTATTATGAAGTACCAAAAGCTTACCTGTGTGTGTTCTGGATGTACATGATGGATCCTCTCCAGTAAATTTGCCTGAATATCCTTCTACATGTTACTCTTTCTGGTTAACATCCTCACTTTTTCAATGTTTTCAATGCCACGAGATGTCATTGTGTCTTCATTTGAAACCTGTTCATCCCCAAAAGTGTTTAAACCATCCATAACTGTACTTTAAAGACACAGCCTCACCCAAGGTCCATAAGGTTTATGCATTCAGAAACTGAGACATAGAACACATGTGTTCTAAGTCTAAATATTCAACATCACAGGGAGACCAGAGTACATGCAAAATGCAAAGCCATTGTTTTGGAATGCTGAACTCCTATGAGATCCTCTGTTTACTGTGAGGGAGAATCTTTTTTCAGTGTTTATAAATTTAAACATAGAGGCAAAAAATGAAATTAACAATTTACAGAAAATGTTAAAATCTGCCTGTGATACAGTTTGCATCCTGAGGAAACAATTAGTGAAAAGGAAAAGGGCACAATTAAGAAGAGAGAAGTTTAAAAATGACATTATATATATATAAAAAAACTTTTACTTAATCACAGGAAAAATTGCTAATTAATCAGAAAAAGAAAGTGAAATAGGATGATGAAACATTTTCAGTTGCATTCACATCTATTTAAGTAGAAATGCATATCTCTATCTTCAGAAACATCTAAAGTATCCTCTTCCACATTTAGCTACTCTTATGCATTGGGCGTCATTATTTCAAATGTGGCAAAGTATTTTACACGATGCTTTAAAAATGATGAAAATAATTAGAGAAGCTAATGAAGATTTTTAGTGTCTCAGTATTATTGTTTGATGAAATGAAAATTAAAACTACATATGAATATCATGTGAAACATGATAAAAGTTTTGGCCCGTATTCGCAAAAATCATGAGCACTGGATGTTTTCAGTAAATGGAAGCAACTACACTTTGTTGACTTTAATTGAAGGATGACAGCTGCCACATTAATGCTGGTAAGATTAATGCTGGTAAATACAAAGTTTGCTGCAAACTAACAGAAACTCCTATATTATGTGAAAAATCTCAGCAACAAAATATACGTCTAGTACCTCAGTTGTTGTAAGGAACAACTGCAGCTGCATTAGAAAGATACAAGCGTGGATCCGAATCTCAGTCACAAAATGTACGTGTAGCATCTCAGTTGTTTTAAGGAACAATTGCACCTGCATTAAAAAGATACAAGCCTGAATCCAATCCTGAATTATGTTGTGATTTAGCAAATTTTATAACAGAAGCAAGTAACTGGTTTCATACTTTTAATAGTTATATTCCAGAAGTGTTCAGATTGCCTTGTACAAGTCCTTACAGTAAGTATATATGCAGCAAAGATAATTTTTGAAAAACATGAGGTGGACGAGAAAAATCATTGCAGGTATTTCAAAAAGATGTTCTAATTTCTAGCACAATTTTAAAGAGTCTCTCCCATTATGTGAAAGAAAACTGTAACCACTCATACATTCTAAAGTATCATTTAAATCAAGGTGCTGTCAAAAAAAAATTTTCTCAGTTAAGGAGCAGAGGAAGACTAGATTGTCATCCTATTCCTCTTAGTGTTTTATACCGTTTATGTATGGTGATATTAAGCAAGAATGGCTTTATTGGAGTTGAAGTAAACACAAACACGAAAGATAAATTAGAAGATGGTTATCAAATTTAAAAAATTTTGCGGCATGCTTTTGCAAAAGTTGTCGTCGGAACGCTGACAAAATGTCATTTTCATATTGCGATAATAGTGATACCGAAAAAAAAAACATTCATTGCCCATCTGAATATTCCGAACTGAAATTGGTCATGACTATCGCAGAACATGATGGTTTAAGTTATATTGCAGGATGGATAGCAACAAAGTATCATATCCGGCAGCCTAATCTTGGAGAATTTATGTATAAACTAAAAGAGTATCCAAATTGTGCTTCATTATTGATAAAGAATCTATCTCATGAAGGACTAATTCCACCATCTGAAGAGTTGGAAACACAAGTTCATAAAATGGAAGAACAATTTTTAATTTTCAACGGTTCCACTTTAAGAAAGGGTGAAACAATAAAGTGCTTTGCCAAAACTCGTAAACAGTTTTCTGACAATGATGAAAAATTACTTACAACATTTGCTAGAATTTGAACTTTCATATGCTTAAGGAATTTAAATGAAAAATTAGTTAATCAAAAATATTTCGAAGCTAAAAATAGAATACTAAATTCAGTTGACGAAAATTACGCAATAATGCGGAAAAGAAGAAATAAATTGAAGAAAATAATTTCTTCATATGGCAAAATAATTCCTTTAACTGGATGAAAATCTAGCTATCTTTCATTTTGTTGTCTTAAGTGCACTATTTTTAGAGTCTAAGCATTGTAAGAAATGCTTATTTTTCTTCGGGAAACAGCTGCAGCAAAAATGGTATAGCCAGGATATCTCTGTTGAAAATTTATTTTATTAAACAGAACCTATACTAAAATTTTAGATGCAAATACCTGCTTACTTTTCCAAAGAAAATATATTTTGCTGAATTATGTGTTTTCTGATATATTTTTCATTTTTAAGGGTTCATCTCAGGATATTTCTTTGTGTATATATATATATATATAAATGCATATTTCTTGATATAAAATATTATATTACATCTTTACAAAGTAAATTAAGTAAATAAAAAAGTATTTTCGATTCTGAAATAGCGAGTTGACACATAAAAAATATGCAAATTCAAAAAACTATTTTGTTTTTTTACAATAGGATTTGCAAATTGTTTATGTGCTAGCTCATAATTCCAGAATTCAGTATGATATTTGAATTAACTTAGATTATGTTTGGAATTTAATAAATATTGCCACTGAATTAATGCAATTTACAGCGCGTAATTTGGTTTTGAACATAACTTGCCGTTGGTTTAAATCACTCAGTCTATTTTTATAGCTTTATATACTGTCTTAGATATTATACACTTAAGTATAAGTCAAAGGAATAAGGATACGTACTGTGACAAAGTGTAACAGCAAATGAATCATTAGGAAAACAACCAGCTGGTTATTATTAGAGACTTCCTGTTTCGGACTAACTTAAAGAAACTCATTTTTAGAGCCAGGGTGTAAGCGATCGGCCAGGGAGAATGTCCTGAAGGCTAATGGGTCTTTATCCCCTAATGCTTTTATGATGCCGACTTGTTCACTGCTGTTCGCTGTTCTTTTGTGAGGAGAGACGAAGCAGTGGAGCTGAATGGACATGTAGTCAGAGAACTCTGTGGGAAACTAGCTTTTTCCCTTCTGTAAGATATAGCAATGTAACGGTTTACGCTATTCATTATTTATTTAACCACGAATGAATTTGTTGTTGAGTTTTAATTAAATTTAAAAAGACAATCCTGTCTTGCTATTTTTCCATAAAAGCTCGGAAACATTACAGCTATAATAATTTGGTGGCAGCAGGTATGATGAAAATCCACGAAGCAGTTTTAGTTTGATCATCGAACGAGAACTCTTGTGCTTAACAAAGAAAAAATACGGACGTCAGTCCGGGTGAAAAGAAAAGGACCGCCGGGTTCCGAAATTCAACTCTGCGCTTTTCTAAAGAAGATTCCAGACGTCAGTCCGGGAGAAAGAGAGGACCGTCAGGCTCCGAACTTCAGCTCTGTGTTTTTAAGTTCCAGACGTCAGTCCGGGAGAAAGAAAGGACCGTCAGGCTCCGAAAATCAACTCTGTGATTTATAAAGAAAATACCAGATGCCAGTCCGGGAGAAAGAAAGGACCACCATGCTCCGAAATTCAGCTTTGTGTTTTTCTAAAGAAGATTCCAGACGTGAGTCCGGGTGAAAGAGAGGACCACCAGGATCCAAAATTCAATTCGCTTGAAGTTTAGTGGGACAGCCATTGTCCGAAGATTTTCAGCATCTTTAAGTTGTAGGACTATCAGTGTACGGAAAGTGTAGTGTGGTGATATACGTTTGTGTGGTAATTTAGTGCATGTGCCTTCAGCGTCCAATAAAAGAATTAAGTTGTGAGATTCAACACTTTCATGTTCCAGGCTTCAATCAGAATTCCAACTCTACAGTCCAGGCGGGTAAGTACCTTGGATTTTTTATATTGAGACAGTGAGGTTTATTAAATATAGTATTTCTATTGTGTCATTTATGTCTCTTCGGGTAAATGTTTTCTAACAAATATTGGTCGTTGAAGCTTGCAAATGCGTTGATTGATATTTATGTTTCAGATAAGAAAATATATTTAAGAATTTAGGTATAAATTTAGAAATTTGAATTCAGGAATTATAATTAAATAATATCTTAAGAATTTGAAGTTGTATTAATAGAGTGAATTGTTGTGAGTTTTGCTACTATTATGCTTCTATAATTGAAGAGTAAAATTGTAATATTTCTAAAGATTCTATCTTTTAGAGGGTATTCTGAATTATCAATTCTAAGTCGTCTTGAACGTTATAATTATTAGAAGTAAATGTAAACTGTTATGGTATGTAAGAATTATAAGTTTGTAAGAATGTATTTCATGTAAGAAATATAAGTACGTAAGAATTATAATTCCAAAAATTTTCAGTTCATTGTGTTAAAAATGAAGATAAGTAAATCTTGGTAGCTTAAAATTAAACTGTTGTTTATTTGATTTTCAGTACAGAATATGAATTATCATTTTGTGTAAGAATTATGAGAAGTGAAAATTTTCAGTTGAAAGTGTTAACAGAAAGTTTAGAAATCACTAATATCTTACGTTCAAACTGTGGTTGTATTGATATTTATGAGTATTTATACGTTTATTTTAATTTACTTTTGAATGCATAACTTAATATACTATGAAAGTTTTGATGATCTGAATGTGAATATTGTATTATCTAAAGCATATTGTATTATCTTAAATTCTCAATTTAACTAATTGCAACTGAGTGCATCCTGTTCACAGTATAGTGTAAATTGTCTTGAATGTATGTTTAGAATACCAGAAATTGTTCTGAAAAAAATTAAGAGTTAAATACTGAGCCTCAGAATTGTAAATTTTAGTTGTATATCAAATTGAGATATATATATATATAGAGAGAGAGAGATTCATTAGATTTAGAGTATAAGTTGAAGGTATATCATGGCATTCTTAGCAAAAGCTAGAAAAGAGGACCTTAAATCCTTGGCTGAAGAGTTAGGGGAAAAGGTTGGACCCCAGCTTAGGATATTAGATTTAAGACAGCTGATTATGGGAAATGAAGCCTACGAGGAGGAACTAATTAAAAGTCTGTTGGAAAATATCACGTCAGTGAGACTTGAGAAAGAAGAGAGGCAAGAAAGAATTAGGAGAGAAGACGAAGAGAGGCAAGATAGAATTAGGAGAGAAGAAAGAGAATTCGAGATAACCAAAATGAAATTGCAGGCCGCTAAAGGTAAGGATCTAATTGATGGGAATGAAGAAAGTATGCCTAGAAGAAACCATTTTGAACTTCAAAAAATGATCCAAAAATTTGATCCCGAAGAGAATGATGTTAGTTTGTACCTAGTCATGTTTGAGCGCCAAGCAAAGAGGGCGAATCTAAACCAATCAGAATGGGTTTCTGTTTTATTAACACTTTTGCCAACAGAGATAGTTCAGCTGATTATGCGAGAGCCAGAAGAACAGGCTTATGACTATGCTTACATAAAAGGGATACTTCTTAAAAGGTTTAAACTGAGCCCAGAAAAATTTAGAATCAAATTCTCGCAAACCCAAAAAAACGCTCAAACCACTTGGAGGGATTTCGCATTTGAATTAAGAAATTATTTTGAAGAATGGATCTCGGGCTTGGAAATTAATGATTTTGAACTTTTAAAAGACCTGATGATAACGGATCAAATGAAGCGTCGCGTAAATTTCGAAGTGCGCCAGCATTTTATTGATGAATGGTCCAAGATAACGTCCCCAAATAAATTAGCCGAGTTGTTAGAAGATTATGAAAACGTACGTGAATACCGGAAAAAGGTCTCTCCAGTTCATGGTTCGGAGTCGCAAAAGAGAAATAAAAATCAGCCTAATTTCAGAGATTCGCCAAGGTATAAACAGGCTGGGGAAAAAGTTTCGAAAAAAACAGAAACTTTTCGAAACCAAGATGAGCGTCATTTTGAAATACGTAAACCTCTTAAGTGCTATACTTGTGGCTCAATCGATCACTTGAGGCCGCAGTGTCCGAAAGCTCAGAAAGACTTAAAATCTACGGCTGTTGTTAACAGGGTACAAGAGAATGAAGAAGATTATTTAGTGCCATACACTGCAATGGCTAAGGTTAACAGGTTCGATGTTCCTGTATTACGGCATTCTGGAGCATCCATTGATGTGATCTGTAAAAAATACATTACCCCTTCAATGTTAACAGGAGAAACTGTTTGGGTAAAACAACCATTCGATGAAACACCTATGTGTCTTCCCCTAGCACATGTTGAAATAGAAGCAGAATTTGGACGAATATTAACAAAGGCCGCAGTCATACGAAATGAGCTTGATCAAGGACGTTATATATTAGGGAATCGGACAGCTGCAAAATTAGAAAAAAATCAAAATAAGGAATACTTTTTCTAAGTTAACGCAGTGGAGACGTGGGTTCAGAAACGCCGACAAATGATCAATAGCGAAGAGAAAGGCCTTCAAGCAGCAAAAGAAAGGGGTGAGCATACGAATATTGTACCCTCACCGAGTTTTCCCTCCCTCGTGAACGATTATACTTCCCAGGGAACGAAACAAGAACAGAAAGACGGAAAATCGCTCCTGCCCGTTTCGGAGTTCAATGACCTACATCCTCTACTTTCAATAAGCAAAACTAGATTCCTTCAATTACAGCAACAGAGTGAAGATTTAAAGCCGCTTTTTGACATAGCGACAAGAGACTCTCAAAATAACTCTTCGACAAATATTTACAAGATAGAAAAGGGGCTGCTGTGTAAGTGTCAAGAAGATCGTTTAGGAAATGTGCGGAAATTATTGGTCATTCCTGAAACTTGTCGGAAAAAGATATTGAGTTTATGTCATTAACAAATGTCCGGACATTTGGGGTAACTAAATCCAAAGATAATCTAGCTAGATATTTTTTTTGGCCCAAATGTTATCAAGATATGGATACTTATATTCGAACTTGTGATCCTTGCCAAAGAGTGGGGAAATTTAACGATAAAAAAAAGCGCCTCTGAAATTGGTCCCAGTGATATCGGAAGTATTTTCAAAAATAAACATAGATACTTGTGGACCCTTGCCGACCACATCTAAAGGAAACAAATATATACTAACTGCTATATGTGTAGCATCAAAATATCCAGAGGCTCTTCCAATCGAAGATATAACTTCGGTTACAATAGCGGATGCGTTGTTAAATCTTTTCAGCAGAATGGGATTCCCTAATGAGATTCAGTGCAATCAAGGAACTTCGTTTATGAGCAATCTGACCACAGAATTTTTGAACGTTTCGGTATCAAAGTTAGTCATAGTTCGGTACACCACCCTCAGTCTAATCCAGTGGAGAGATTTCATGGTACTATAAAAAGAATATTACGAGTTTTATGTTTGGAGGCTGATTCCGATTGGGAACAGGTGCTACCGGCGGCTCTTCTTGCTTTAAGAACTGTGACGCATGAAAGCACGGGTTTCACACCTGCGAAACTTGTCCACGGAAAGAATTTGCGTACTCCAGAAACGTTGTTATGCGAATATTGGACGGATTCACCAGAGGAGGAACAACCAGTAACCGAGTATGTTTTTAGACTCATAAATCGCCTAAAAAAGTGTCAAGAGCTGGCAGTTGAGAAAATGCAGGATCAACAACTCAAGAGAAAAAAATGGTATGATAAAAATGCCATAAAAAGAGAATTTAAAGAAGGTGATCTGGTTTTAATTTTGGCCACTTCTAAGGCAAATAAACTTTCGGTTCAATGGACAGGACCGGGCAAAGTTGAAAATAAAGTATCCGAAACAAATTATATCGTATCCTTACCGGGGAAAAAAGAAAGATCCCAAATTTATCATATCAATATGTTAAAGCCATATTATAAAAGACCTGAGGTAATTAATTACCTGTCTTGTAGCGAAGAGGGTTCTGACCAGATTGAGACTGAAATAGATTTTCCTAATATTGATACAAATCCAAACGTTTACGATTATTCTGAGGTTATTAAAAGCAGCAATTTGGAAGAATTATTAGAACCGACTCAAAGAGATCAATTGCAGAGGTTATTAAATAAATATTCTCAAAGTTTTTCTAACGAGCCAGGAATGACAGACCTCGTAGAACATGATATTGAAGTTATCAGTAATAAGTAAGTACGATCTAAGCCGTATTGAATGTCACATCGACAAAATGAGATTTTAAAAAAAGAAATTCAACAAATGCTTGACCTAAAAATTATTGAGGTGGGAGAATCAGACTATACTTCTCCTATGATTCTCGTAGAAGCTCCAAATAAGGACACTCGACCTTGTGTGGATTACCGACGATTAAACGAAATCACACGTACCCAGTTCTATCCCTTACCCAATATAGAAGAACGGGTAGAAGAAGTTGCTTCTGCAAAATATATCACGGTTATAGATTTAGCTAAGGGATATTGGCAAATCCCTTAAGCCCTAATGCTCAAAATATGCCGCATTTGTGACCAG
>KK119156.1:388803-416162 GCA_000611955.2 Stegodyphus mimosarum
GGGGGGGGGGGGGGTAGCAGTTGGCTGACTAACCTGTCAATATGTTCAATTTTGATGACAGAATTTTTTGCATTGATCCATATGATACATTGACATTTGCAGTGTTGGTAATCATCCTTCACTGATTTACATGCAGAATTTCCCAAATTATTCGACCTTTACAGAGGTGATTCGCGTGGAAGGTCAACCACTTTTGAAGTGCTGTGGCACTTAAAACATTGCATACACTTCATTGCCTCGTCATGAAGCTTGCCGAAACATCTTCAGTATCTGTGGCTGATTTGCCTGTGTGTGGAAGGCTAGTTTAACTCAAGTCTTCAGCGTCTGTGGCTACTTTAACACAAAATTTCACATTGTTTTATTGTTCCACCTTTATGCTCATAATGTAATTGCAGACTACCACACATATGCGATTACCAAACCTGTGCTTAACAATACCCAGTGCTAGTGCAATTTCTTCTGGCACACTGACTTATCAAGACTGAAGATCACTGTAGCTGCTAGTGCCATTGTGTACTCCATTTATTAGAATGCTACAAAGGTAATTTTATTACACCTTTTGTATATATAATGTGAGTGGTGTTTCATTGTTGCCATATCATCTGTTAGGAATCAGCCTAAAACATTAGGAATCACTTATTTGCATATGAGGGAGTATGAAGGCATTGTACATGCACATTGATGTATGCAGTGCACTTTGTTATTATAATATTTAGCATTAGTAATGCCATACTATACATTATTTTAAATGAAACTGCCATATTTCTGTATGCTGCGTGAATATTGCATTTGGCTTAGCATTTGTTTTTATCTGAAGTTTCATTAAATCATTCTAAATCTTCATAATGAAATATTAGAAAACGTTATTTTTTTAAAATATATTTCAAGTAATTGAATTATTTCTTTATTGTGTGCTTTTGTGTCTGTATAATGCAAAATGAAATTAAAAAATACATATAAAATTCCTCACGTATTCAAATCGGAATAAATCATATGCAAAAGCCAAAAAATTAGAAACGCAGTTAGAAAGTGCAAAAAATGGGGGGGGGGCAAAATATACCATAAATGAAATATGAAATTTGCATCTTTCGCTTCATTGTCATCAGGAGGTTGATACAATGAAAAAAATAAGTAAAACGGCCTGTTTCTGACTGAAGGCTCAAAGTTTAAAAATAATCTTAGAAAAACAATAGAAGCAACCTCTGTCTTTGTGAGTCCAAGCCTTTAGGGCAAAGTAGGCGGCAGTGTGAAAAATTACAAAATTATAGCATCAAAAAAATGGACAAATTCAAAAATTTTGAAATAAGAGACAAATTAAAAATATCTCCAGCAGCCCACTCTGTACATATATTAATTTACCTAATGTCTTTTTTTTTGTTAGTTTATTTTATTTTTAAAACAGTGTTTTCTATTATGATTAATCCAGCACTCGTTTATTGTATTTCATGATTTGTAATGTATTTGTTCAGTTTTCATCTTTACATCTGTACCAATTTGCAAAGCTCTTGGTAATGTAGCATCTACGGCATCATTTTTTATGTATTTAATTGTATAGATTACAGCTATGAACAGATTGTATTTGACAAACTCTATCTCCTTACAAGCAACAACAGCAACCTTGCAGTGCTTAAGAGAAGTAGTCATCAGCATTTTCTCCTTAGTTTCAACCATCCCCACCATACACTTTCTTGCCATGTTCTGGTCCATCTTTTAGTACCCCTCATTTAACATAATCAATTCCTTTAGGACACAGTACTAAGCCCTTTTTTTTAATTCCATTGACAGGATCTATCAGGCTGAAGAGAACCAGTCAACGGCGTAAAGTAAAGTAGATCGAGTGCAAAAACAAAAACTTGCAAAAATATTATCCAATACTTAGAAAGCAAAATATGCAAATTTTTTAATCCAGTATTTGAGAAACAAAACAAAAGCAAATTTTGAAAATGTGCAGGAAAAGTTTAAAAATAGCATGAATGATAAACATAGCTTAGGAAACAGAAGCGGGCAGTTTTATTTGTGTTCTTCTTTCATTGTACCAACTTATTTATGCTATTATGCATTCATTGCTGCTCTTGTCCTTTCTTCTTACTTTAGTAATATAAAAAAAAGGGGGGAATGTTCTTGATTAGTATGCCAGTTTCTGAAAGGAGCTTCACTTTCCAATATCTTCCTCTCTAGAATTCAAAAGTTTTGGTGCTTTATTAACTGCTTAAACTTGTTTTTATCTTATGAATTGACATAAAAGTTTGTGTGCCAACTAAAAGTGAAGTTTATTTGAAAATTTTATAGGTATTCATCTCAGAGAGTATCTGCAAGAATTTCCATAAGTGTTCAACTTATGGAACTAACAACTTTTGAGAAACAAAACAAAAGCAAATTTTGAAAATGTGCAGGAAAAGTTTAAAAATAACATGAATGCTAAACATAGCTTAGGAAACACAAGCGGGCAGTTTTATTTGTGTTCTTCTTTCATTGTACCAACTTATTTATGCTCTTATGCATTCGTTGCTGCTCCTGTCCTTTCTTCTTACTTTAGTAATATAAAAAAAAGGGGGGAATGTTCTTGATTAGTATGCCAGTTCATTTATAGCTGCAAGTGTCAACTAACATAAAAAGGAATATTTAAATCTGTCATGATTATGTTTCTTCTTCTATAATGCTTCAACATCTGTCTTAAACATATCTAAATTATTACACACACACATATATATATCACATATGTCATTTATTCTTGTTAGAAAACTGATATGCTGGAACGAGCTGAAATTATGCTGAAGCAGGCGGATAAAATCGGATGTAGGAGTTTCTTAACTCCAAATGATGTGGTCGATGGAATTTACAAACTGAATGTGGCTTTTGTTGCAAATCTCTTCAATAACCATCCTGCTCTAGATCAACCTGATGAACCACTTGAAATGGTGAACTTAGAAGAAACCAGAGAAGAAAAAAGTAAGTTATATAATTAGTGTTTCTCTTTCTATATTATTAAATCTGAAGCTACTGAAAACAAACCCATTAAATTATTACTTAGAATTAGAAATTTTTTTGAAAATACCAAAATCTGATGAGAAATTTTCAAACACAAAAAGTGATCTATACAGGCTGCCAAAATGAACAGGATAAAAGTGTATACAAGAAAAAACAACAGCAACAAGCTTCATTTCCCATAGAGTTAAAATAGGTTTTCTCAGTAGGAAGATCAAAAGCTGGGAACTTAGAAAAAAGATATCTTTAAAGCATTAAAAAAGAGAAATATTGGACAGTCTCCAATTGCCAAAGCTTTCTAACATTTTTCTGAAAGGAGCTTCACTTTCCAATATCTTCCTCTCTAGAATTCAAAAGTTTTGGTGCTTTATTCACTGCTTAAACTTGTTTTTATCTTATGAATTGACACAAAAGTTTGTGTGCCAACTAAAAGTGAAGTTTATTTGAAAATTTTATAGGTATTCATCTCAGAGAGTATCTGCAAGAAGTTCCATAAGTGTTCAACTCTCCAACATAATCTTGGTATTCATTCATGTATAATCTTGGAAATACTGTGACAAAGTAGAGCTCTTTTTTTTTATGGGTGGATTTATGAGTGACTGTGGTTAGAATTGCTGGCTGTTTGTGAAGAGTTCTGAGTAGGGAATCCGCTTTGGCACGGTTCTGTACCAGGAGGGCTCTGGTACTGTTTAAAACTAATGAGAGGCCATAGTATTAAGGAAATACCTTTTCAACTTTTCATAAAAACATGTTTCTCTTGATGTATTTTTCTTTCTCTTATTTATACTATTTTCACTGTTTTAAAGAATGGAAAATTACAGAAAATAATTCTAATCTTGGCATGGAAAAATGTCAGTAATTTTTCTGTTGTAATTTCTTTGTTGATAAAGATTGACAATTAAAATGTTCATTGTACATATCAACGTACATTATATCATTTTATAAAGTTTTTTCTAATTTTATTATGAATATTGAAATTACAAACAAAATGAAGCTAACTTCTGCACATTCATACGTGTATTTAGTTTTTAGGACAACAGGCTATTCAATTAAATCTAAAAATTCAGAGATGAAGATAAAAATTATTGAGGAAGAAATTGTTTTCGTAACGCAAAAGGAAATTCTTCAAAGGGATATTCCTGAGGATATAACAGGTACTTTACCAATAGTGCAAAGACTAAACATGGATGTTTTATGAAAGCAAATGAACTTGGACAAGTAGTTGAGCTAAAATATTCGATCAAAATTTCAAATTAACAATGCACAAATAATTTGTAATGTTAGTGATTTTTCTATCTTTCAATGTATATATGTTCTAATATATACTAATATTCTAATATATTTCTTTAACCAAATTTTATGTGTAATTTTATCTGTTACTTTGAATTGCAAGATATCCTTAGGTTGTGATTTAAATTATTTTTAATTTATTTTTTTTCAAAAAATAATTTTGTAATAACAGCAGTGTAAATCTTTAAAATATATGTGACTGTTATGAAATAAGAAAACTTTTAAATTTACTGTTAAGTGCTAGAAAACTTGGTTGGTTTTTGAGTTGACTAAAAAATTCGTTTTATTCTTATATTTCGTTCAGTTGTAATGCATCCTGCAGCTCTCTTAATTATTAGATTTTTTTAATGAATGCATCCTACATATATCTGTTTTATTCTCGGACAAGTATTGCAAGAGTGATTGCTGTTGCCTAGGTAATTGCTTGATTTATTCTGATCTGTTTCCTACTAGGTTTTTTTTTTCGGCGGTGGCTCTAAAAAAATCTATGAATCGTTCCAGTTAAAGAGATATATTCAAACCCTGTGATACTTATTTTATCACTGTAATCATTACTTTTAATTCTGTTCATTAGAGGTGTTCTGTACCATGGGAAAAGCAAAGAAAAGTAATGGTAAAATAATGAAATTCTTTAAAATGTTAATGAATTTCTCATATGTGTGTACATGATTATTGTTGAAAATTCAATCTTTGATTTATTTTTCTTAAAGTTTTTATCCCGGCACAAGTACCTGACTTTTTTTACACTCATTTCTTTTATCACACATATAAGGAAATCTAGAAATTGTAGCTGGCAAAAAATTAATAGTGACGCTTATTTCAAATGATTTTATATTTAGGCATAGAGGAGGAATTTTTAAGAGACTTGTTTGCAATTTCCTAGTGATCCAACCTAATTGTTATCTGCCAATTATTGATTTGTATTTGTCTCTTGCCTTAAATTATATTTCTGTTATTTATTAATAATAAAATTATAATTGTTTGTTGGTGTGTTGAGTTTTATTAATGCGAAGAAATTAGAATGACTGACCCATCTACTGTTCTCTAGTTGAAAATATTGTGTAGGTCTGGCTTTGAGAATGGAAACATTGTTATATGTTTATGTCCATCCGATTTTAGAAAGTGTTACATGATTTGGTATCATCTTTTAATAATTTGTAATTTTCCTGCAAATTAAGTCTTTTGTACATTTTTAAAAAATTTAAAACTATTAATATGAAATTTAAATGTTTTATTGTTACAGAAGTGACACTTTATTAAAACCATTTCCCCGTTTTAAATGATAGTATAAGATTTAAAGATCATACAAGCTTTTTCCTCTTTTTGTATCTAAACATATCTGTGTTATACCCTAAACACAATTACACCCTACAAATTTAACAGATGTTCTCTCTGCAACATATTTTAATGAGATTTTTACATTTTTAAAACAGGAAAAATAATACTATTTTTAAATACTTAAAAAATAATACTATTTTTAGAAATGCATGCTTAGCTTTAGCAAACAGGTTACTAGTTGTATTAATTTCTAATTCAATAGTATTTTCAAAAATTATTGTTGGGGTGACTTTTATATTGCAGAGAAGATGATGTACTTTTTCATTATTTCTTTACATATGTGTTCAAGAGCTCAATCATCATTTGGCTTTTTAATTTTAAGTCAAAATAGATACCAGCATTACTGAAAGCAAGCTCCCCCCCTTTAAATTCTAGTCCCAGATATTATAGCTGAATTGTGAAGAACATGTATGTAGTTGCCACAGCTTTGAATTATAAGATTTGTGAAACTAGTTCTCTGCACAGTCTTGGTTTTTAAAAGTCACTAATGCTAAATCAATAAAGTATTACATGGAAACAGTTTCTTATTTATGACAACATCTTTGATAGAAATAGCTTATGAATTTAAAAAAGACAAATTTAATCCAGAACATCATTTATAGTGAAAAGCGGAGTAATATGTGGGATGGAAAGAAAGAAAAACTAAAATGCCTAATGGAATATTCATACAAAAAAGGAAAATTAACCCCTTAACACATATTTTATTTCAAGAAGAAACAATCTAGGATATTATTTATTTTTTTTAATTGAAGCTAATTTAAATATTTCTTGCTGTAGAAATTCTAGCAAGTTTGTGAAAATATTGAACAAGTGCCTGAGATGTACACTTTTGCATATATTTTAGTATCACAAATTTTAGTCACATTCAAGTGATCTTGCTTGAATATGTCTAAAAACTGTAGAAAGAAACATTTATACAACAATTGTACTCAAATATGTGGGAAAAAAAATTCCAATAGAAAAAATTTGGATAGTGATCCTCGTAATTGCAGCTTTCTGTTCTACTTAATCTAGCTGCAGTGAAGCACAAAAATGTTAAGCAGCACCAGCCAGTGCTTCCTTAGCAAATTCATGTCCATGCACTGTCTCATTAAATTACTGATACTGCAAGATGACATCTCATTTCTGTATACATTTATATTTCTAATTCATCATACTATCCTGCCCATCTATTTTTCTGTAAATATTTGGCAGTGTCCAAATGTTTTTGATAATGTAATGTATGCAGTGATTTACGATATATTAAAATACTTTCTTTTTACGAAAAAAGTAATGAATTAGATTTCTTTGCAAAATTTTGGTTCTCTTAAATGAAATTCTTTCTTTCACGTCGTACTTATTGGCATGTCATCATATCATTGCAAGTCAGAAATACTATTTAAGAAAGTCCTACTACTATTTAATGCTATTTATTACTAATACTAACTACTTACTACTAATGCTATTTATTTATTACCAATACTACTTAACAATCAGAAATATTTTTGTAATTAGTTATTTCCCTTAGAGCTAGGGAAGGTCTGTTTACTTAACAGAATTTTTTTTTTTTTCTTTTCTCAATAATTCTGCAGTACATGTGCTGTTTTATAATAGAAATACAGTCATGAACTTTGAATCTGTGCAAATATTTTTCAGTTGTTATTTATTATATAAAGGTAACCTAAATTTCTGAATAAATATGCCTTGATTAAAGTGCATTTTTGTATGTATGCAATAACAAAAATGCAAAATAATGCTGAGCATTTTTTATCAAAGCATATCGAAACTGGATGAACAGTATGGGTGTTTCGCCATATGTTAACTGGTTATATAGTGATCTAGCTGATGGACTTATAATATTCCAGGTAAGTATATTGACTTTCTAATTAAAATGTGTTCTGTATAGATAAATATTGTTTTAAAATGTGTTCTGTATAGATAAATATTGTTCTCTTTTAGTTCATTTCTAAAAATATGAAGATTTATTATTTTAGTTTCTTTGTTTCTTCTGTTCCATGAAAAGCAACTCATGCATAGCATGATATTTGTTTTAATGAAATAAAGGTGGTATTCCATCTCCACTTAATGTATGTAAATAAATGATACAATAATCAGTGCGTTATTTTGAATGACTCTATTTAAGCATTTCACCATACCAAAATTTGCAACTCTCCCGAATTCGACCGTTCTTCTGCCAGCTTCATTTACAACATATTTCTCCGGACTTTCTCTAATTAAAATTTCTCACGATTTTTATATAGCTTGGCTTAATACTTTGTTATTTGCACAAAAATAAAGTGATTTGGGGCATCTGAAAGCACTTGACTTTTCTCTGCATTACATATAAAAGATAACCAAAGTTGTTTCATCATCGAGAAATTATGGCATGCTTCTGCTTTGTGAATGAGAGCACGTGTCCAAAAACGTCTTGTTCTAGTTCTTCAATAAGCATCGAATGCCACTTCCGTGTCATCTGGCATACTATATTAGCCAATGAGCACGAAGCAAAAATGAGATTATTGCTTCTGAGCGTTGTGAGTGTACATGCTTTCGAGAAATAGTTAAATAAATTGTGACCTTTTGTTTTAGTTTTGTCAGTGAAAAAGCTAAAATACTGATGTACTTTTCAAAGATTGTACACAGATGATTTTCCTTTTAGTATTTCCTCAAGGAAATGTAATACATTTTCAATGTGTACTGTTTGTTATTACAGTTTTTTGATTTCGCTCTGTGAAAGGACCAATGTTCTCAAACAGGTGCATACACAAAAACGCAAGAATAATATGAGCTCTATTGAAAAAAATGAAAAATTACATTTTTCTGTGGAAACAAAGGACCAAAGAGTTTTAATGTGAAATGCATGTTTTCTGCTTTTTACTGGAGCACAACCTTCCACTGAAGGCATCTGATCATACTGCAGCTTTATTAACAATTGTTTCCCGATAACGAAATCATTAAGAAATACTCAAGTGCAAGGATTAAAATGACTGCAGTTGTTAAAGAAATGGGTATGAAAAATAAATCTTCAGTTACCGATTACATTAAAGCAATTCCATTCTGCCTCTATGGATGAAAGCAATAATAGTGATTCAAAACTGTATCCAACTGTTGTTCCTTTTTTTAATCCAATGTCTTCAGAAATTGAGTATAGTTTACTTTCTGTTTCCACTTAAAAAAATTCGACAGGCTTTAATATACCAAAGCTAATTATTAAACCTTTAAAAGAAAATGCAATACCTGTAGATAATTGTTTGGTACCGAAAATGCACCAGTAATGGTAGGCTTGAAGACTGATATTGCAGGCATCATAAAAAAAATACTTCAGATTTTCTAATTATGAGCTGCACCTGTCACCTCTTAAATTTAGCAGCTGAAAAAGGGGCAGCTTCTTTACCAATAAGAACACATTGTTGACATTTATTATAATCCTGAAAGGATTTCTCAGCAGCTGCATAATACTAAAAGAATTTTTAAACAGGTATGTACACACTGGCATTCCTTAAAGAAACATTTATCTAGAATCCTCGACCAATGGTACCCACTTCTTGCATTTTTTAAAAGTAAATGCTTCTAGAGTTAAGATAAAAGGTTCTGTTGAAAGTTATACCTAAAGTAAATGGAAGATGTAATTACTACTTCCACTGTTAAAAATAGGTTTGAGGAAAATAAAGTAATTTCTGCACCAATTCAAATGGCAGTTCTCGAAATAATACTGTGAAATATAAGTGTAAATGTGATACAAATTTGTGTCAAAATAAAAAAATTGCTCAACAAGGAAAACATTTTCAAATTGCTGTAAGTTCAGCTTGTGGAGAACAATATTTGTTTTTGTGTTCGGACCTTAACAAAGCTTTTTGCTTTTTCATAAAATTCATTTTGCCATCATTCAATGTTCTTAACACAGTTCTACAAAGCAGAATCCCATTAATTCATGGTTTGCAGTCAATGGTTTATGATTTGTTGAAAGATATTTTAGCATTGTTTGTAAAATCACCATTTGTTTAGTCTTCTAATTCTATATATGATGTGATTTATGGTGAAATGGAAAATCAGAAGATAGGTAAAGATTTGGTAATAGGACCAAGGTGTTTTGTTACAGAGTACCTTTTGCAAACAAATGCAATTACCTCCACATTATCGTTAATAGAAAATGAATAAGAGTGAACAATCGCTAAAGAAAAGCCTGTTGGCTGAAGTGGATAAGAAGTCCTCTTTGTTGGACGTAGGTGATAACGACTTATGACTAGCTACAATAGAATGGCGACCCCCACGGCGACATGCACACAGTAGTCAAGAGGAGAACGAGTTAGCAGCTGTGAATCGTTGCTATGCCAACAAAACAGCTGATGGGTAGAAGTGCGACTCGCTTGGAGCTGTTCTTTGGGAAAAGTAGTTAGGTTCGTAACAAAGTAACAGCTGAGAGCCTTGGAGTGGCTGGGCAAGAGGGATGAGGTCATTGACCTAAGAAAAGCTAAGCAAAGTTGAAGCACGGAGCGAGGAGTTAAGTTTGTTTTATTCTGCAGAATTCGTATTTAAGATTGAGTGAGGGTTAGGAGTTGGCATTAAAGTTGTTTTAGGTAAATGAATAAGATAAATTTATGAAATGTGAACTAAATTGAGATATTTTGGTAATAGGGGCTGAAACTAACAAAGTAGTGGAAGAACTTTCAAAGGAAGACAAAAATAAGCTTTATTTCCACATTAGGAGCTACTTCTGCAAAGCATGGATTACATAGTACTAAAATTTTCGATCAACGATAAAGTGATTTTACATGCTAAAGTTGAAGATGTTTCTGTTGCAACAAATGCACCTTTTTCTGATATATTTTTTAATAGATTTCCTGTTTTATTTTATTTAGTTCTGAAAGGCGATGATATTGATGTTGCAACTGATATATTGCAGTCACAATTTTACAGTTTACAATTAGAAAATTGAATAAAGTTATAAAACCCGCTGGGATTGACACCCAGTGAAGTTTAATTTGAAAACTGAAAGTTGCCGATCGAATTTTGAAGTATAGTGAATTGTCTAGAATAATGTTGGCCATCCTGACTATTCCCCATAGTAATGCAGAGGAATAGAGGATTTTCAGCATTGTTGCAAAAACAAGGACTGAATTTAGGTCTAATATTAGTAATGGCATATTATAAAAACTTATTAGCAGAAGCAGGCCTACATGACAATTGCTATGATCAAAATTACGAAGTTTCTTTCTTAATGAAAGCAAAATCTGCCACTGTTCATAGCATTTTTATGAAAACTGATTAAAGCATTATATTTTTGTTAAAAGATTTAAGTAATAAAAGTATTTTTACATGTAATTATTTTTGTACTGTTTGCTGCATTTAAGAATTAGTAACTGAAATTTTGCACATTAATTAGTAACTATTTAAAGTTAATTTATTATTGAAAAATATGTTTGTATCATTCAAAAAATCTTTTTGTCATAGAGAAAAATCTGATTTTTGAATGTCTTAGATTGGCAAGTATGCCATACATATCTGCTGCGGCATTAAACATGTATGTGTTTGTGTAAATTTAATGTTCAGCATATTTATTGGTGCATTGAAGGACAGATGGATTAATGAGGGGGTAGTGAAAGAGCTGCACTGCAGAAACTTTGTGAAAATTTTTATCTTTATTTGTATTAAATCATTGTGAAAGCAATTATCTGTAGTTAATTGTTGTGATTTGAATATTTGATCAGCAGAAGGCGACATTTAACACTATTGTTTAGCCATTTATCTTTCTCTATGTAGATTCTTAAAAAATGCTTTAGGAAAAAATATTATGCAGTTTTATGAACTTTTGTTTGAATTTTATGCAAAATAAGGTGTAAATGCTTGTTTAAAATTTATTAAATATGTTCAGACCGAATATTTGGAATAATTTCTTCACTGAATTTCTTTGCGCTGCTGTGTATTCTGACATCTTTTTACCCGTTTAACTATGGTAGTCGTCAATAAGCGATTTACTTAGTATGTCACATATTCCTGCAGTCATCAGTAGATGTTTTACAATTTTAAAGCAGTTCTTGAGCAGCATTCGTGAGTGATTATAAAACAACAATTATTTATTATACAGCAAATTGGCTCAAAAATGAGCTAATTATAACATAATAAGTAACTAATTATATAATACCTTAAATACCCCTAAAAAATCATAAATTTTGTTTTGCTTTCCGATTTTGCATAATAAATAATACAATGTAAGAATTTTATCTGTTTGTATTTTTACATTACCAGCAATATAAAAAATGGAAATTTGTTGGGCTGTCTGGTGGTTTATGTCCATCAACACCTCGTGTAAGTGTGGCTGGTCTCTGTCAACCCCCAAATAATATGTTTTGGAGATTTTGTAACAGTTCTGTAGTTCAACCATTTCAAACGCAACCTTGGCTGGCATTCTGCCAAAACACATATAGACTCATCCAAAAGGGCTGTTTTTACTGTAATAAATAATACAATGTAAGCATTTTATCTGTTTGTATTTTTACAGAACCAGCAATATGAAAAACGGAAATTTATCAGTGTGTGTGATGGTTTGTTGTGACTTGCTGCGACGTGAAAGTCTTCTCTGGAAAGTGAGAATTTATATGCTTGAGGGAAAGAAAGTCCCCATCCTTCCACCCTATTTTGAGAATAATTCAGTCCAAATGGCATATGCGTGTTTCAGCTCCTGGTTGCAGATGAGGTGGTCAAACCATAATAAGGTTGCTGCATTGAGATTTGTGTGCATTTTTTTTCCTTCTGGAATAGTGTGGTTTTATATACTTATCATGAATCAGCCATCAACGTATGTAAACAAATGGGTTATAGCAGGGGTGGCCAACTTTTTGCATATAAGATCTACTTTTTATATTGAAAGTGTGTAGCAATCGACTGGTTGTCATAGGTGTAGTCTAAGGGGGAGAAGGAGCTGATATAAGGTTAGGTTAGGTTATTCAATTATGGCAAAGCACACGAGGGCTATCTGCGTAAGGGAAGAGATGCCTTCGTGGAGGACTTTCAAGGGAAACTGGCTCGTATACACGTTACACATGGGGAAAACCACGAAAACGCCCATGCAGCCAGCCCATTCACGGGATTCGAACCTTGGACCAAACTACCAGTGTTCAGTGTCTTTACTGCTCGGCCGCTGGTGGGCGAGCTGATGTAAAATACATTCAATGTTTATACAGTGTATTTCAGTATAAGGTGCATTCCAACGAGGTATGGGTAGATAAGTAAAATATATATTCAAAACTATTTTTTAAATGACTTTAGCAACATTCCTTACATGCGGTACCTAAAAAATTCGATTTTCCTACACTTTTTCAAGATAGATTTTTACTAACTTAAAATGCAATTTAATTTTTTATCTACTGCCGTGTATAAGTTGTTGTGATATTTGTTTGTTAATATTAAAAAGTTGTTATAAAATGTTTTATTTCAGTATTTCACTTTCGCTTTTTTTTTTTTTTTTTTTTTTTTTTTTATGTGGACCAGGACAATTTGTCATGAAAGAACATGGCTTACTTTTTGCTAATTTATCAATAGCTCGCTGAACATACCTCGCATTGAAATATAGATAGATATAAGCTTTATCTACCTACTTAAAAAGCCGCAACACTATTTATTTAAAGATCCCAAAAACTCATGTCAAAGGGAAAAAAAGAACATGTGTAATTGTTAACAATATTTATTAATTCAAAGTAGCTACATAAAGACAGATTTAGAATTTACTTTGTTGCCTTAATATAAATGGGAATACTGAGTTTGCGTGTTCCTAACCAAGGAATTATAATAAGTGTATATCCTGACAAGGATGATAATAATGAGTCTTCAGTATGGGAATCGGTCAGGACAGAACATTGTTTAGTTTTCGTTAGTTTCAAGTATGAAAATGCCGATTCGCATAGGTATGTAGATCCGAAACAAGAATAGATATATTCGCTTTATTTGGTGATATTTTTCTCAGTTCATATATTTCCAAAAACCTTCAAATTTTCAGTCTTGTAAGATTAAATCAGTTTGTAAAATGATAATTTCATTTTCTGATGCCTTTTGACCCATATGGAATATGCCTGAAATTTTTGCCTAATGCATTTCACACTTAAATCTTTTAAAAGGAAAGATATGAATTCCACAATTTCTTTAATTTTTTCAAAATCTACAATTACTTTTTGGATTTCAGCGACATATTTATCGATCTTATAATTAATATTTTTATGTTTGTAGGTTATCTGCCATATTTGGAAAATGATTTAGATTATTTTGTTGCAGATCTTCTATTAGCAAAATAAATTTTGTTTTATATGCGTCTATGCAGCTTATCATATCAATTATTACCTTGTAATTCTGTTTTATTTTTACCTTGTAATTCTAAATTTAAATGACTTAATATTGAACTAAAATCAGAAAGAAATGCTAGTCACTAAGCCAAATTCATCATTTAAATTTTCACAGTTTCCATCTTGTTCATGAAAAAAATCTATAATTTTAGGCAATAAACCATGGAATCGCTGCAAAAATTCAGCTCTGCTTAGCCATCTGACATCGGTATGTAGTAATAATTCAGGTTGTCCTTCATCGAGCTGCAGTTGGAAGCGATGCCGTTTGAGGGAACTGCCCTGAATTAAATTAACAGTTTTAAATGCTATGTCCATTACCTCTTTTGTGTTTAGTCTCTTCCTAGCTAATACTAGCTGGTGAATTATGGAGTGATAGCTTAAAAAGGCAGGGAATTCATCTTGCTTTTGACATAGGGCTATAAATCCATTATGCTACCTATTATTGCAACTGCGTCATCCATTGTTATTGAGAGTAATTTAAAAAGTGATACTTTCAAATCATTGAACAAGTTTTTAAAGGCTTTGAATATGTCTACAACTCTAGTCATTTCCTTCAAAGAAATCATATCTAACAATTCTTTAGATGTAAAATCCTTAAAAACCATACAAACAAAAACAAGTATATGTGCCGTATCACTTATATTTGTCGATTCATCACACTGAAGAGAAAAACGAACATCTATTAATATCATTATATAACTGCTCTTTTACATTCCCACTCATCCTTTCAATTCGTCGCATCACTGTGTTTCAAAGTAATTGCAGATCTTGAATTGCAGCAACAATTTTGCTTTTGTTCTTAAAATCATAAAAAAGTGAATATGACATTTCTAAAAAAAATTCCTTTACAAATTCACCATCAGAAAATGGCTTATATTTTTTTCTCAGATAGCTTACTTTGAATGATGCAGTAATTACTGCTTGTGACTTCAACCTTGGCTGTTTAAAAATGCTTTACTGATTTGTTAATTTAGTTTTAAGATCCCTAACTTTGTTTCATCAGTTCAGAATTTGGTGGATAATCTGTTTTGATACTGGGTATGTAAAGCTAATAAATGTCTCTCCAGATTACCCTTTTTAGCAATGTCTACTGAGGTAAGGCATATTAAACAACATTTATCATTTAACATTGTATATAAAAAAGTAATCGAGTTCCCATTCTTCATTGAAGTCATAAGTTTCCGATTTCTCCAGTTTACTATTCATGTTCATGGGTATACTAGAATGCAAAGAAATATGACAATTTAAAGAATAAATATTGAATTAAATATTTTTCTAGAAAATTCAAAACTCATGAACTCCGGCTATTATCTTCATTACATTGAGAGAAATGATAACAATACTGCATACTACTATCGGAAATAGCAATACAAGTGTATTAAAATCTAATAAAGATATATTTAAATTTACAGGAAGTATGTTAAAGTTACAGTATATTTATTACCAAAGTTGCATGCTACATGAAAAACCGGAAAAAGTCGGGGAATTCGAAAATTGACCAAAAAAGTCGGGGAATTCGAAAATTGACCAAAAAAGTCAGGGAATTCGAAAATTGACCAAAAAAGTCAGAGAATTCAAATATTTTAGTCTAAATCTGGAAAAGTCAGGGAATTTCATACAGCGATCCGCCAAAAAAGCAAGTTTTGCGCCAGCGTCGGAAGCCGATCACTTTTTTGGCGGCCGTCAGCGTCAGTCGGGCAGCTGACGTAGAGCCAATTTTTGCAGCTCCAAACAGATTGTCTTTTAGAAAGGCAAAGCAAGTTTCCATTAACTTTGGTTCCCGGTAACCTCGAGAATTGAAATACTCGCATGCGCATGTGCAGTGCATGTTGAACTAAAGAAAATATGTATTCTTGTATCGAACAAAATCGCTTTGATCCTAGTATAGAGGTACCATGAAGGTTAGAATAGCCATGGTGTACGGTACACACAGGATTTGGCGACATTGTGATGAGCAGCTAACGGGCCATTTTGGTGTTGGCGGCAATTTTCAAAATCCTGCCAAAACCTTTGCGTATAGTAGGATTTTACCGCAAAATCTTTTAAATACTTTTTTTCTTTTTAAGAAATGTCTTATTTGTCATTTTGCACTAAAATTAAAAAATAGTAATCAGTCATCTAGGCCAGTGTTTCTCAAACGTATTTCTTCTACCGCCCTCTTCGAAAATCAATTATTTTTCATCGCCCCCCATTTTTTATACACTTCTAAAACTTAAAAACCACAATTTCATTACTTTAATTAATTTAGTTATAGTGTGCTATATTAGTCGGTTCTGGTGTTTAAACTTACATTCTAAACTAGAAATTTTTACCAGTGAAAGAAATTAAAACGCAACTTTATAATATTAATAATATATTTTAATCAAATTAAAAGAAACAATATAGATAGGTAATCAATTTTAGTTTTTAAACTAATCTAATGGGATGGATGAATTTGATGATTTTTAACAAGTTTGTTGATATCAGGTTCGATTTTACTCAAAAACAGTCGTAAGTCGCCGCATTTGGTAACTTGCAAATGATTTCTCTTTTTAGTAAGTAGCGTTGTCACAGCGCTACATCCACGTTCACACAAATATGACGATGGGAATGATAATTCAGAATTCTAGGAATTTATGACCTCGGCAAATTCCTAGAATGTATTAAACTTTTGAGGACGGGTATTGGCAGCTGTAAGAATCTTGAACCTAATGCTTTCCTTCCTGTAAGAAATCACTCCCTTCTTCCAACAAATATCCTTCTGTGTTGTTTAATGTATTCTTAGTAGTGAGTAGGATTTTAGATCTTTTCCTGAGTGAAGGAAAATTTATATAATATAAAGAAATACAAAGGTCTTTGAAAGAGAAAAGTGATTAAGACTCCAGGGGCGTCAGCTTTGCCATTTCATCCCAATCCATTGTACACAGAATTCCACTCCAGTAATTGCGAGCGATCGACCAAAATTAGCCTTGCGATTGACTTGTTGGCCATCCCTGGTCTTATAGCATCTTAGAATATGTTTTGGAATCATAGACACTACTGAAAAGACTAAGCAGCAAACTCTGGCTAGGTCTTGGAACAACAGATGACTGCAGAAGAAGGTTTAAATAAATCTTTTTATTTGGCGCAAAACACCATGCACAATTACTTAACAGAAATGCACTCACTCGGTGCTCAGAATTACCAACCCTTGTGGCTAAGTAACTTAACAGAAAATAAAACGTACAATCACAATAAAAGTAAAGATTACCTACATGATTGTCTTCTTTATTTAAACCGTTAAATCGGCTGCACACAGCAAAGCTGAGCCTAGAGCATCGATATGTTCTAAAGAGAGTGGACTAAGCATCAACTATTCATGTACAGAGCTACTTCACACTCGTGGCATAAACTCAGAACTAACTCTCCTACCTGCAAGCTCTGCCTTTAACTGTTCAAACGACATATTGGCTTCCGCCAACCAACAGAATTCAGTTTTTTTTTCTTTTCTTTTTAGTGTTCAGAAAGCCTCAGCTATATGTGCGAAATTTGTTAATAAAGGACCTATAATATTAGCACATTCCGAGAAATGAGGCAAGTTTTACAGTAATAGACAAAGGATAATTTTTAATCTTCGGTTTCGATAATTTCAGCGGAAATTTTATAACTTGAATATTTTAAGTTCCTTTGCCACAAATTTGCGCTTGCTCGGGTTCACTTTTAAACCAGGATCTTCTAAGATTGTGAAGACTTTTGCCAAATACTTAATATGCTTGTCTATCAAATCACTGGTAACTATATCATCATCTAAGTAGATAAATGTTGATTTTCCAAGCACTGTTCGATGAATAATGTCTGTGATTCTTTGAAAGTAACGGGGGCACCACATAATCCGAATGGCATACATAAAAATGCGTGAATGCTGGATAGAGTGATAAATGCCGCTTTATGGACATCTTCTGGTTTCATACTGATCTAAAAATAGCCAGAGGTAAGATCTAGCATTGTCATATACTTTGTAGATTTAATTTGTCTATCTCCTCTGTAATTGGCAGTGGATGTATGGGACATTTTGTGATATTATTAAGTTTTCGATAGTCTATAGCAAAACGCCATGCTTTACTTTCTGTAGGAGGGAGGATAATTACAATGTAACACGACTGGGCTTGCAAACGGTCTACTAGAAGGCACAATAATTTTGTTCTTTCACATCTTGGATACATGTTTATAATCCCTTCCTTCACCTTGTCGTACCTGTAGTAAATTATCTCCAATGTCTACTGCTTGGTTTACCATGTGTGTAAGCCCTGGTTGGTCAGTAAATAACTCAGCAAAGTCTTCAATTTTTTTCTTCCTCCTTTAGGTCGTTCAGCTCCAGCACTGGAGGCTTGGCTTCTGCAGACTTTTCTTTGTCATGTCTAGACTAATGGTAGCATCTTGAAAGTTGACACGTGCTCCCGCAGACTTGAGAAAATCCATACCTAAAATGACATTTGCTTGCAAATTTTGAACTATAAAAAAAATAGCTCTTTGTTGCTGACCTTTTATCTGCAAGTGGAGTGGCAATTTTCCAATGCACGTGCAACGTATCCCTTGTGCTGCAATCACTGCCATACCTTCAGTGTTGAGCAACTTGTCATGTTTAAAATATTGCCTAAAACTTTTTTCTAAAAAAAAAAATACAAAAAAATTCTGTGCTTCCATGTCAATTAAGGTGATTGCTGGCACGTTATTCAAAAGTATTTGTATCTCTCGTAAATAAACCGCTACTGTATTCACATGTATTTGGGAGGAAATCTCTTCTCCGGTTCCAGCTGACCTCCCTTCTATCCAGCATCCCTTAGAAGTTTAACTGCTTGGGTTTTGTGTCTTTTTTCCACTGTTTATCTCCATTTTCGTGATCACTTCTTTTCGGCGAAACTTTTTTCTGTCAATTGAATTTTCTTTTAACCTCCGTCTGAGGTTTTTAGTTTTTCTTTTGTCATTCCTGAATAAACTGATACAGATGACGTATCATAAAAAGAATTAAGCATATTTACTATTTTCTTATTAGTCTCCAATGAAAGAAGCAACCGCATCGACTTTTAAGGAACAATAGTACTCTCTTACAGTGTTATATAAACTTGTAGCACCATCTAGGATCAGAACGAAACATGAAATATGAATATTACAATATTCTCAGTCTACATGGAGAAAGAGTGGGATCCATATTGAAAATGAGAGAAATAAACTTACACATGCTATTTTCACGCGACCCGTATTATGAGACGGATTTTGTAGCCCATGGAAATTGCGGGGACTGTATGCAGATGGTTAATGCAGTGATCTCAAGTTTCCTGGCGAAAATGTCAACTATAAGTTCAGACTTATGATTGCTGAATTAAATATAAGACTAAATGTTTAATCAACACTGACCATTTTATGAGAGAGGGGGAGAAAACAAAGATACACATTTTCTGGCAGTAAAGGATATATCTAAAAGCAGCAGTTTGCGAGTTTTGTTTCTTAGAATTTTTATATTTCTTAATATATGTGAACTAAAGTAGCCACCCCCTCCCGCAAATATTTTTTCGAATTTCCCCTATAGAGTTAAAGAAAATACTTGTAAAAGCACCTTAGCCCTATTTTGAAGCTTCTGGCCATTAAACAATGTTTTAACGTAAAGCATTCCTAATGACATTTTTACTTATTTCTAATGCATCAACTCTAATATTTTTGTACTGCGACACCAAAAAGCTAAGCTTCAGCAACATAGTTTACTGTAGGAGTTGACTTTTAATGCCATCAAGTTGTATGATATCTTGTGATAAAAAAGTTAAAACTCATCATATAGAATTATAACATTACCTTTTGCATTAAAATACTGTATCTTCAATTTATCAACATTATAATATTTTAATTTATGTGGAATGTGCCATTACTTATGTTATGTAATCTTTCCAGCTATATGATATCATAAAACCTGGAATAGTTGACTGGAATCGTGTGCACAGGGTCTTTAGCAAACTGAAAGCATTCATGGAAAAATTGGAAAATTGCAACTACGCTGTTCAACTTGGCAAAGAGTTAAAATTTTCACTCGTTGGAATTGCGGGGCATGATATATCTGAAGGGAATCCAACACTCACACTTGGTATGTTACCATGTAATATGTAAGCATTGTAGTAATATCACAAAATAGTGCAATACTCAAAAACTGCTTGTAATTTACTCTTAATGTCACATAGCATTCATCTCTTTCAAACTAGTTTTTGTATGCAGCCATTTTGAGCTTAATTCCCCCCCCCCATTTTGATGGAATCATCTTTACTTTATTTTGCAATTTTGCTGTCATGAATGTAGACAGTTTTGGAAAAAGCTTGTGTGTGTTCTAAGTTTTATTGTAAATTAGGTGAAAAACCAAGTTTAACTTCATAAAATGTTTTAAGTTCAGATAACATGTGATTGGGTTAGCTTTTCTAAAATGGCCACATGTAATTTACAGTCATAATATCTTTCCAGCAGCAAAATGACAAATGTCTCGGATGTGCAGGAAATTATCATGACTGTTGTAGGTGAATGATTCATAATGACCTGAATTTGCAGAATATATTTATTATAAGAGACAACTATGCAAATTTTATTGGGCGACTTGAAATGAGAAAGGTATGAATGCTAATGGAAAGTAGTATTACATTAAAATCTGTAGCAAGGCAGAAGAATAAATCATAAATGTCCAAGTATTTCCTACTTAAGATTCTTCTTTCTCTGTAATGAGACTGGAGTTTCTGCATATGAATCTGGAATGATAATGCCATTCATATGGGAAGAATTTCACTTTGCTGTAAGTAAAAGTACTTGTTCATGCGAGAAGCAGCAATTCAAATTTAATTTCTCATAGAGCAGGGAGGTGTTCTCAGACGCTTTAAATTTTATACCTGTTAATAAAAAATATATGCGAAGTTGAATCAGAAAGTCTTTGCCCCTGTGGTGTTGGTGTGATTAATTGATGTGATTTTCTGCTGTCATATGAGATAATATATCTTAATAAAATTAAAGCAGTAGGAGCAAAATCGATAGTGTTATATGCTAGTGAGAAAACTGAATCAGTATTATTTTTCCTGAAGCCCTATTGCTTGTGTTCATGAACTTGTTTTTAGCTTCTTTTCAGTTATTCTTATTATTTGAATTCAATCTGATGGTTAACCTTTCCTCCTCTCTGTGTAGCAATCAAGATTGTGTACTGAAGCAAAATTTTGAAATGTATCCAAAATACATTTATGGTAGGTGTGAGAGAAGCATAATTTCTAGTGTACTTCTCTTGTATAAATTTTTAGATTTCTAGCCTCTATAAGAAAACACTCTGCTTAATTAATGTTCATGGCAAATAGAAAGTAATGGGAAAATTAGAAACAACTGAACCAGTAATATACAGTGTGTAATAGGACACTTTGTATATTGGTTTCCCACGGTGTCCACTGAAAACGTCGTAGTACAAAACATCATGGGAGAAAAGAAAGCAAAGAGAAAACATCACAGTTTTAAAACTTCGCAGTCGAAAATATTGTGGTAAAAAATAAAGTACCATCAAATAATCCCATGACAGTAACATCGCACGCATGCATTTTTCAGGTTTTTACAGTGTGTGCATTTTAACATAATGATTTGGAATTGCAAGAAGGAAAAAGTGAAAATGAAAAAAAAAAATTAATGCAACTAACAGCACTTAAATTTACATAGTTAATTACAAATTTTATTAATTTTTAAATAAAGTTTTACTGATAATTTTTCATAAAGAATGCAGTTTAAAAATGTTTAGAAAAAGGAAAATAAATAGCTACATCAGGTTTTCTGTACACAAATTCCTTAGTTAATTATCAAATTATTTTCTTTCATGTTTGTTAATCTGTTATTGTTTTATTGAAAATTAAATTTTTTTTAAATGCTTAAGGTTTCATTAATATTTTCACCCTTTCCTTCTGGTGGTGCCAAATCATTATGCGAAAATGCATTTACAACTTTTAACACCTGAAAAATGCATGTGTGCGATGTTATCGTCATGTGATGATTTGTAGATACTTTATTTTTAATCACGATATTTTCGACGACGGTGTTATTAAACTGCGAAGTTTTTTAACTGCTTTATTTTCGACCAGGATATTTTGTACTACAATGTTTTCTATTTGTCTTTTCTCCCACGACTCTTTCTTACCACAACGTTTTAGCCTTGGTATGTTTTTGCCGCGATGTTTTCAGCTATAACCATTTCAAGCATACAGAGTGTTAATAGAATTATTGATCATAACAAAAATAACAATTTTCATAATATAAAATGTGGTGGAATGCAAACTGAATATAGAAATAGTATGTACAAGAAATATGGAGAACAAAAAGTTTTAATTATGAATATTTGAAAGAAGTTGTGTTTGATTTTGTCAAGACTTGTTCGAATGAATGGCCACCAACTGTAATATATTTATCAGAGTGATGAAAAAGTGATTGGCATATATATTTTGCATAGCTACAAACTCTGCCAGTTCTTCATCACATCTCCATCTTTTCATGGTAGATGACCAAATCTGTTGGTTTTTAATTTTTAGCCTTTACTAAGGGAAATGTTTCCCAGCAGTACATGAAATTAAAATTACTAAATATCATTCCCTCACCTCTAGCTATTTTCAGAATAATTTTTCTTGTTAAATTTTATTTAACTGATTTGTGGGGGCTACATTTTACTGATCGTATTAAATTTCATTTGGTTTGTCTTAATCTATTGTAGACATTGTAAAATTTTTATCTGAAGTTTCAAACAATGTTTAATCAGTTAATATTTCTATTTAATTTTTGCTTAACTTTAATATATGTTACATCAGTAAGTTTATTCATACATTTGTATATTAATTATTTTATTTGCATCATATTTAAAAGTACTTAAACTAAATCTTTCCTTTATTTGTTTGGATTTTCTTAGTATAAATGTGTAAGAAATGAAATTATCTTAAGAACATAAAATTTAGAATATTTAATGCTAATAAATTTTACTTCAGAATTGTATTCCAGTAGTTCAGTAACCTGAATCATACATTATAAAGTGAATTAAAGTCAACTTGGAGCTCCTTTGAAATCATGATACTGTGCAGTGTGAGAAACTACCAGTTTTTAAGATTTCAAAGTTGGCAGTTACGACTTGGGAAGATGTCCAGCATGTAATGTACTGCAGTAGTGATGCAAGATTTGGCAGCAAGGTCTTCAGGATAGTCATTTCTGCATCTTGTAAATGAGATCCATTGTCATTTTGATGTATGTATTGTGGTTTCTGGTCGTTCATTTGAACAATTCTCGTAAATATCCATGTTAAAGCAACTTTTTGTTTCGTGTGTTCTGCATGCTTATTGTGTTTCTATGTCCAAATTTCACATTCCACCATACATTGTTTTATGAAAATGGTTACTTCTACCATGTTCTGCCACCTCTTTAAGTTGTTAGTTCACACCTCAGTTCTGTTACACCCTATATATTCCAAGTTTATAAGATTACAAATAAAATAGTCAAAACCTAAAAGCGGGAGAGGTGTTTCTATTAATGGTAAAAAGGAAATTTTCTTATGTTGTAAGTGTGAATAATATTTTACTTCTACAAAAAATTTTATTCCATTCTTTTAATAAAATATACAGTTCTAGAATATTTAATCAGTATCATAGTACTGTAAATAATATTAGAATTAATATAAATACTGCATAAAATGCTTTTCACACATTTGCTGTATTTAAAAAAATTATATGAAACTAAAATAAGATAAATTTTAATGATGTATTTATTCTAGCATTAGTGTGGCAGTTGATGAGAGCTTATACACTGACTATTTTAACACAGCTAGCAAATACTGGTCATCCTGTTGTTGAAAAAGAAATAGTTGAATGGGTCAACAATAAAGTAAGATATTTATGCACTTATATTTTCATATTTAAATCCATTTCTTGAGAGAGGGACAGTCTTTTTTATATTTATAATTATTTAGTGGTGTAAAGATGAGGTATACATATTTAAGATTGGGTTGCTCTTTCCATATTTTGTTTGAAAATTGTTCTTTTACCCTATAATATGGTATATCTGAAAGTAAATATGAAAAAATGAATGTATGATTTCCAACATGTCTTATATATTCCTCAGTACTTAATAGTTATGTTAATAATATGAAGATAGTTTGCTCCGTTTTCAAGCTGGAATTAACTTTTATTGCAAACATGTTTTCTGTCAATAGTAGCACAAATTGACCAAATTCCATAATTTTTTTTTCATTTTTATACATGTAAATGTATGTATTTTCAATTTGTCAGTTTAGTAATTTTAGATTTATAAAATTAATTTACAAAAATTTGTTATAGAAGTCAAAAAACTTATTTTTTAGATTGATTTTTGTTTTGGGATAAATATGTTTAAATTTTTCACCTATCAAAAATTCTGAACATAGTTATTTTAATAAAGCAGGTAAAATGTATGGAAAAATTCATATGTAGAAGGTGTGAGAAATTTTGGATATATCCTTTAAAAATTGAAAATTCATTAAAAAGTTCATTCTAATTAAAAGATTTCAGAGCTCGAGTTTCACTCATAGCACTAGAAATTGTATCTACTGATCTAATTATCATGCAACCCTGTACAGTGTACTCTCAATTTATCCATATATGGGGTGGCCATGCATGCACAAGTATGCTTCAAAGACTGCTGAGTTGAGTCTTTAGTTTTAACTGTTACCTTGTACATTTCATTCTGCATGTGCATAATGGAAGGCATTGTTTTGGTTGGTCATTGAGATTTTTTGCATATTTTCTTGTTCTTTTCAAAATTTGAAGATTTTAGAAATTAAAAGTGAATAAAGAACATGCTGAAAGTCCTAAGCGCAAGAAGGTTGTTTTATAGTTAAAACAAAAGCTTGTATTAATCGACAGTAAAAGTTCACCAAAGAATGTGGAATTGGCATGCAAACTGTTTATGGACTTGTTAACACATTGACTGCCAGTCACTTGCAGTTAGATTGATAGTTAATGCCTTCACATGGAAGTAGATTGTACCCAGATGCCAACATATTTACTGTAAGAAATATGACTTAAAAACAGTAATAAAAGATAAATATGTGATACCTAAGTATTATTTAAGCTTTTCATTGAAGAATTTTATAATTACGCGCCAGCGCGTGATTGGCACTACATGTCAAATTTTTCGAATCAAAATAAGAAAAATAAGTGACAGTAAGCATTATTTTTATATAAAACTGTATCACAACAATTATACATATTACAAATGAATTTATTTCAAGAAAATCACAATCGCATTATTACAAAGGATACGTTTAAAATGTTATTTATGTATTATCTTTGCACAATCTAAGCAGTAACCAGGAGATCCTTCACAAAATTTGCAGACATATATTGTGTCTTTACGTTTTCCTTCGGAATAGCAACTTTTGCATTGCTTTCTTAGAATCTTTCCGGCTCTTTTTTCTTCCCGTGTACTCAGCAAATGTTCAGATTCAGACTGATTACGCACAGTAGCACTAAGAACGTATGGCTCTTTCAGTAAACTTCGTATCACGGATAAGTGATAGTTATACAGCGATGTATTTCCATTGGAATACTTATTATAAATAAAGTGGGAATTGTGCATCATCATTTGCAAAATATGCAAGAATATTTTCGTGGGCCACCTAATTGTTTTTCTCTCACAAGGATAATAGGCAAGCATCTGATCTTGCTTATCTATACCTGCCATAAATTTATTATATTGAATTACAGGTAGAGGTTTCGATTTAATTTCACCTCTTTTGTTTGCCTTTTCCATCATATCATTCTTATATTCATTGGAAATGTAAGTGACGTCTCTCTTATCCTTCCACTTTGCAATCATCACACCATTAGCATACTTTGCTACAGTTTGCCCTTTCTTCAGTTTTTTTTTTCGTTTACCTCTTTTGGAAATGTCTTCCTGATTTTTTTTTATTGTCCCAGTGCAATGGGTTTTTCTGTCAGCGAGACATTTTGCAAGCTCATAACTGTTATAATAATTGTCCATAAATACACTATGCCCTACATCGAGCATTCCGTCAAGTAAATTCATGACGACTTTTTGTGAATGACCCTTCCCACCAGAATCATCCAACATACCTGTATACACCATAAATTTGAGAATCATACCATGAGAGGTTGTGACCATGTACAACTTGATACCATATTTATGGCGTTTATTCGGTATGTACTGTCTGAATACAAGCCGTCCACGCCACAATATCATTGATTCGTCTAAACTAAGCTCTCGTCCTGGATAGTATATTTGAGATACACGTGAGTTGAATGAATTTATCATATTTCTTATTTTATACAGTCGGTCCTTTGGAGGTTCTGTATTCTGTTCCGGTATTTTTGCGAAGAGCAATGCCCTCAGTAACAACAGAAACCGATTCCTGCTAATATTTTCTGCAAATGCACGTAAACCAAACAGTGAATCTGTTTTCCAATAATCTTGTATACGGTTCATTTGTATAGTTCCCATATGTAAAATTAATCCCACAAATATCAAGAGTTCCTCTTTTGTGGTGTCCTTCCAGTTATTGATGCGAGAACATTTCTTTTTTTCACAGTGCAAAAGTACTTTCTGAGCATAATCATTCATTTCAGCAACAATTTGCTCCAAGATATCGTCAGTGAGAAAATGGCGAAAGAAATCTATAGGATTGTTACCTGAAACAGGTTGGAGCAAACACTCAGATTTCATGAAAGGGAATTGTTTCATAGATGTAGAATCATTTTCCCAAACTATGTTTTCCACCATAGTAGAATCATCTTGCTGACATGCAGCCTCTTGCGCGACTCCTTCATCATCATCATCATCGTCTGAATCCGAAGTGTCATGGCCATGAGTGGGAGGAAAGAATTCCTCGTCACTGTCACTATTATAACTAAAATCACTCGGGTACTCGTCTGATAATTCAGCCAACAAATTTACTATTTCTTCATTTGTTAGAGCCTTATTATTTTGAATTTTTCTTCTTTTGGGACGCGAAGGCCCCGCACCATCATCCGAACAACTCATATCACAATAATTTTTTTAATAAAAAAATAAAATATTAATTTCGAAACCACAATTATTTATACGTACTTTCTAATCATTACTCCATGCCAATTCCATCAGAAAAACCCTGCATGCTATGCCAACTGAACTGGAGAATGAATAATCAGTGAAGGATTTTCCCGCGCCAGCGCGTGACTGGCTACTGAGATATCACCCCACATCCCGCGCCAGCGCGTGACTGGCTACTGAGACATCACCCTACATCACGCGCTGGCGCGTGATTGGCAGTGAACGTGTTAAACAAAATACGTTTTCAACCGGAAGGAATTCAAATAGAATGTAAATACCACTTTGAAAAATATGCAGTGAAATTTCACAAATATTTAAGCATTCTTAATAATAAAGTAAAATTGTATATTATATATTATATTA
>KK119156.1:417069-462449 GCA_000611955.2 Stegodyphus mimosarum
CCCATTTTGCCATGCACGGTACACTTTTACCACGGCGGCACGCGAACAGTTCACAAACTCAGCCGTTTCGGAAATGCTTCCACCCTTGGCCCGAAAGCCAATGATCATGCCCTTTTGGAAGTCGGATAAATCGCTTCGTTTCTGCATTACGCCAACGATTGAAATGTTTTCCGAAGCCCTCACACACCCTTTATATACGCTCAACTGCACTGTGCTGCCACCTGCCTTCTGTGATTGGTTATTTAACTCTGACATGGAAAGTACGTGGTGGTCACATTAATGTGACTGGACTGTGTATAAAATAAACATATACATTATGTATGAAATTGATAGTTTGAATGATTGTTTTTGAGTTATCCTGACCTGCTTCCCCAGCATTAACCTGGATAATCCAGAGTTCACTGTAGTTTGCTTTGTTTAATTTTTAGTATTTTTAAGCCAAAAATAGACGGCTTCGATTTTTTCGAGATTTTTGTGTCTCAGATCTCCTTAATATGTCTAACCAACTAAGATGCATACAAGATTTAAAAATAAATAAGTGAATAAATATTACTTGTATGGGTGAAATTTTTCCAAGTATTTTCCAAGTCAAGTGTTCAATAACTATGGAGTATAACCAAAAAGTAACTTTGATTTATGTGTATATTTTCCAGGCCATTGCATGTGGGTCCTAAGAAATGCTCTAAGTTTGATTTCAAGTGGTGAGATCTTAAGCATGTAACTTGAGAATTATATGAGGATATAACTTAAAAACATATTTGAAATATGACCAAATTTAAGCGTGAATTCTCTAGGCAGTTCTGAATGTGAGAAGTATAAAGTTTGTTATCTTGAAATTTTTGGGTGCTATTGTTTTACTTGTGCTACACAGGTATGCTTTAATGATATCTGCATCAAAGCATTTTCAATTTGTTGTCTGAAAAGTAAAGTGAACTGTGCTCTTGCTGTGATTTAAAACCATGCATCTTCCAATGGATATGGTACTATGTTTACCAGGAGAACACATGCGGGGAAATGTGGTCTTTTCTTATATGCTTACTTTTAATAATTTAAATTCTGTTAAAATTCAAAATTAATTTCAAATCCTTTCACACACTACTTAAAAGTATACTGTTATAGCTAAATTGTTGCTTTTGAATCTGAAGTATGTTTTATTATTTTAGCTTAAGGAAGCGGGTAAAGAAACAAGTATCAAGAGTTTCCAGGATCAGTCTATTTCAACAGCATTGCCAATTATTGATTTAATAGATGCAATTCAGCCTGGGTCCATAAATTACAGTCAGATTTTAACAAGTAATACACAAGAGGTATATAATAATTTTATTTTCTGTAAATTCTTAGTTTTGTATTTGAGTTCTGTGTTCACTTGTTATGGACTAATAAATTTATTTATCATTGCAGGATAAAATGGCTAACGCTAAATATGCCATTTCAATGGCCAGAAAAATTGGTGCTAGAATTTATGCATTGCCAGAGGATATAACTGAAGTGAAGCAAAAAATGGTTATGACTGTGTTTGCATGCCTTATGGCAAGAGACTACATCCCTAACATGAGTGCTAAAAGTATTACTGAACAATAAAATACTCGACTAAGTGCTACATATTTTTAGAAAATTTGTATATTAAATTTTTTAAATACATTCTTATAGAATTGTTTATATTAAGTGTAATTGTTTTATAGATATAGAAGTGAAGCATGCCTGCCATTTAACACTCAAAATAAGAAGCCCGTAATTTTCCCATGTTTTGTAATGACAAAAGTTTTTGTGCTTAATTTTTTAATACATGTACTTCACAATATGCTGCTTGTTATACTGTATATTATGTAGTATATTTTTTAACTATTGCTGTATTTGCTATTATTAACAGACTAAATTTTTTAATATATTACTCAGTACTACAAATACTCTGTATTAAAATACTAGTGTAATTACATTACACATTACATTCTGATTTTGATTATCTAAAATGTAAGGGCTTTGTATTTTAAGTGTAAAAATTCTTTTCAACTTATATATGCTGTCACTTCCTGTCAATTTTTTAAAATTTGCATTTATACAAGACTAATTTAGATGCTTCAAAGGTGCTATCTTAGTCAGATAGTTCTTATTTTGTATATTTGTGTAATGTTTATGCTGTACATATGTTTTTCATATTCAGTTTTTAAAAATTTTTACACAATTTTGCATTCCATATTTCTAAGACTAAAAGTGGTATATATATATATAGTTCTTTTATATTTTAAATTTCCGTATTATGGAACTTTATGGTCAGTTTTGTATAAAATTTTCATGAAATCAGAATTATATGTTTATAACATTTATGATCTATTTGTTAATAAACTTTTCTTTGTGTATATAAAGCTTTTTTTGTACAAGTTAAACCACACACATAAAAATCCATAATATATGAAATGATTTTTTACATAAATCTTGATATAGATCCTATTTATTACAGCAGTTTCTGAAACACATACTAATACATTTGAATCACCAAACTTATTAGTTTTTCAACCACAGACACATAGCATACATAATTTAATGGTCAATATTCACTACATAGATTTTATATTTACATTTAACATTATCCATAACGTAAATAATATATACCCAGTTCATACACTTTTCAGCATTTCTGGTATATATATTTAGTCGCACTGTTTTTAAAATATTTTATTCCGAATGTAATACGATATTTACATCTCACAATCTTTATTATCTAAGTGATTTTTCGAAATGAAAAATAAAAAAGCCATAAAATAGAGATTAAACAAAATTATTACATACCTATAAAACCATATATAAATTAATAAACTATAAATATAAAAACTGTATATTGGAAAATTAAATATATTTAAAGACTAGATATATTTACAACTTGGTAACACACATCAGGAATGGCTTAAGTATACGAAATAAAATTGCACTTAAAACAGGATTCATTCATTAAAAATTATAATCTCATTTTTTATTGCACATATATCAGTATGAGCTTTAGCTTGAAAAAATACCAAATCAAGTTTTAAATGACATAATCCTTACATGTCCAGCAAAATAAACAACTCAATTCAGACTTTATTTAAAAGAATAACATTTCTGATTCTAAGAACATGTTAGCTCTTCTCAAATATTTCAGTTGTTGCACATACAAATATTTTATACTTACATTTGAATTTTTATTTTTTCTTATCAGTTTTTATTTGTAAGCTTTTACTGCATTTTTAATGTACCCTTTAGAGGAGTTATTAAATCAGTATTTCCCAAATTGTATTCATTTAGAAAATTTAAGAGTAGATTTAGAAGAGTACTTAAAAAATAATTTTAACTGAAAAATTATTCACGTCATTCCAGAAACTGGTTGTCATAAAAACTGGTCTTTATCATTCTTATATTCTTGAAAGATCTAATATGAATCATGAAATATGACCTTTGTTTTTTCAAAAAGTATCAAAGAAATACTATTTTTATTGATTATTAATCTTAGTAATATAAATTTACAGAAATAATTTTCTTCATAAATGAAAAATTACCTAAACGTTTTAACATATCAAAACCAGAAGTCAAGTTATGATTAAACAGTTTCTAGTGTCTTGCTTGAATTTTTGTGCATTTTCAGTCCATAACCACAAAATTTGTGATGTCTGTGTATATCTCTTTCTTTCTGGCATAAATAATAGAAAAGCCTTAATAAATATTAACAGAATCTAGTTTCTCATGACGCTCAGAAAATTTCGATTTTTTTTCCTTCCATTCTCTGTTTCAATAAAGTGTTCTCAAACAAAATGACTGAACATAAGTATTAAAATGAGTTTTTTTCAAAATATTCCAAATTTCCATTTTTACTGTTAATGGAGATCTGGAATATTTTCACGAAATATGCCTGTTGCTGAAGTACTTTCTCAGCTTAAATTATTCACAAGAGACTTTTAAAATTATATTTACAGTATATGCATATTTTCCTATTAATATACAGAACTTGCATTAGCTATTATTATTCACTGTGCAGTTACATAAAAAGAAAATGGAGGTTATTTCTTAATACAGTATTTGAGTAATACAAAACATCCCAGATAAATGTCTTTAAAGAACTTGAAATAAAACATCTCCTCAGCACATGTATTACATAAATATTGAAAAAAGAAATATGGATTATCTGCTTGATGTATAAAATGGAACTGAGAAAAGTACAGAAAATTCCAGAACAATCAACTCCAATAAACTGGGCCTTATCTAAGAAAAAGGCTATTCCTATCTATGAGGGAAGAAAGGGAAAATAACAATCATAATACAAAACTCTCTACCAAAACAGCAAGAAAAATGTGTCAACAGTAGTAGTAGAAGATGTCACAATCTTTATAACTTAGTTCCTTGATAGTTAATGACATTTATGTTGTTCCATTATTTACAATGCATTCTTTTTTTTTAACATTGATTTAATTTTCAGGACTAAATAAACTCCAGATTAAATGTTTGAAAACATTGATAAATTTTTAATGATTTTCTGTAAATCATAATAGGATTATTCCTCTTTCCTGTGTTTTTAACTGTCTTCTGATAAACTTCTGATCGAACAGTTAACTCAGAATCACGATTTTGTTCGACTTCTATCCTCGATAAACTCAGAGTTGACTGTAATTGAAAATTTGACTTACCATGGAAACTTATAAAGCTCAAATAACAGTTCTATGGTATCTGGAATGTAGAAATTCAAAAAGGAAGCTCATTTGAATAAAGCATTTAAATAATAATTTGTTGATGGAGAAAATTCCTATATTTCTTCATTCAAATCCATAAATAAAATTTGCTGTTTTGGAACTGCAATATGATTAAAATGAAAAAATACAGTGTTTCAGAAAGACTGCAAAACCTGTATCTATTGAATGACTGGCTGTTCACATGGTTAACTGAAGAACAGAATTTCTATTTTGGATAATTATATATATGAATTATAACTGAAATAGAGCTTTTGGAAATAACTGTCAATCTTTCTGAAGAAAATTTCTTGGTGTGCTACAAATCTTTAGTTCCAAGCACAATGAGAAGAAATTAATGTAATAAAGCAAATTCTTGAATACCGTTAAGGTACTTTAAAATTTAGTCAGAAATCAATTTAATAAACACTTAGTAGGTTGAAAGGTCATTCTTGTTTTTCATACTATTCTGAAACTAATGAGCAAATGTCTGAGTATGTGTTATCTCATAATTTAACTCATAAAATGTAACTAAATTAAATATTCAAAACGTTTGGATAATTTTCAGTCCTTTAAAGAGCACACAATCTTATCTCTGCTAATGTATTAATTAAAGCACAATAATTAAATTGAAAGCCTCAAAAGTGCTGGAATAATAGCAATGCAAATTAATTTTC
Organism: Stegodyphus mimosarum; assembly: GCA_000611955.2. Classification (NCBI taxonomy): domain Eukaryota; kingdom Metazoa; phylum Arthropoda; class Arachnida; order Araneae; family Eresidae; genus Stegodyphus; species Stegodyphus mimosarum. The sequence goes on from KK119156.1 coordinate 422,438, forward strand.
ATCAAAGTCTATTGAAGTTTAAACAAAATTAAGTACATAAGAGTGTAATTTCAAACTGATGAATCTCAGTGACAGAATTTACAAAACACTAATATAAAATAAGAATTAAGAACGAAATTTATGCATCTAGTTAACAACAGGAAAGCTGCCAAGTTTTTTTTTTTTTTTTTTAAAAAAAAAAAACCACATCATAAACCAAGCCAAAGTAATAAATTCATTGTACTGACTTACGAGGAACTACAGAAGAAGCAGATGATCGAGCTGGAAGTGGAGGGGGTTGACCAACAGCAGAAGTAGCCAGATGTTTAGGCCGCAAAGGGATAGGTGGTGGTTGAGTTGCCTGATTAGATGATTCTTCAGGGACAGATTGGTGAGCTTCAGCACTGTTGAGTGACTGCAGCAAATCTTGATGAAAAGGAAGAGGTGGTGGTGGGCCTGATGGAGGGGGAGCAGATACATAATTGTCTTTTTCATCATTATACTGGATTTCTGCTGCAGCTATTTTCTGTTTTTCTGAAGTGTACGTTGAATCATTCACAGCCTTAGATTTATCTTTCATACTATCATTTGTCTGCCTTGACAGCTGTAAAATGAAAAGAGAGTTATGTTAATAAACACATTCCACCTTTTGCACTGCTACATGGGGTTGTTTTGTCTTAAATAAACTTCATGAAATGAATAATTTTTCTGTGTAAAATATTTCATTTCACACACTTCTCCAGTTACTTTTTAATTTTTCTGCTTAAGCTTCATGAATTCAACCTCCAGGGACAGGTGCAAGTGGGTGGAATGCCAGAATTTTGTCACTGGTTATGCAGGTATAGTCCCACTACATAAACAATGCAGCTGCATCCCAGTTTTGAGCAACAGCAGCCCAGAGCATGGTCCCGGAATCTAAAACCAAATCACTTGTGAAAGCTTTTGGCTCCCTGGTATTTTGAGTGCCCCATGCCATGCAGACACTATATACTTATGCATATGCATGCTTTCTCTAGGACTAAACCCCAGGTTCATCAATACAGCAGACTATACTGATAAGGCAGCAAAACACAAGAACCAGAAAACTACAGCAAAGTTACATTGAAAAGTAAAATTTGTACTCCATTCTGTAATGTACACTCCAATTCTGATGTGAGTCATGCTTCTGGAGCCACTGAGTCTATATCCATAATTTCACTTTCTTCCAACACAAAAAGGTATTAGAAAATTAAATGTATTAAAAGTTTAAAAATGAGAATGTTTTAAGATTGCTTATTATGTTTCCCCCTGTATACCAGCTATGGCTGGATATGAGTACCAAGTTCATAAGTTATATTTTGTTGTTGCATAAGCAAAGTTTTGATAGAAGCATGATTTTTAATAGTTCTCTCTTCTCTTCAACCTAAAATTGATATAATACTAATACAGCACAGTCCCATTTATCTGACACAAGCAAGAATGATTGGAAACAAAATTATTAAAGTGGATCCTCTGAACAGAAAAAAAGGATAATTTTATTATAAATTTGGTGAAATACAAGACATATGAATACCACACTTTGAAATCAGTAATTTTGCCTCGGCTAATAAAATTATTTCATTAGAAAAAAGATGTCTGTGACAATACACACTGCACAATAACGTAGTGACAATGTGAATGTATATTGTGCTGTGTGATGTCTGTGACAATACACACTGCACAATATAAAAGAATTATACTATGATGGATATTAAATGTTATAATGTACATACTCTGTATTTAAAAAGCTCCTTTGCAAAGATATTAGTGCTAGTAATGATCATTTTTGCAATTCTGAGTCAGAACTGCAATTCATTTTTAAGCAATAGGATATGGCCCCAAATTTCCTCATAATTTTATCTTCCCTTCACAGAAAGTGAAATCTGGGGGCTCTATATTGTCTTATCATTCCCTGAATGTAGACAAAACACATTTTGATTTATGATAATAATAATATTTTAATAATAGAAATCATAATACTAAGTATGAATTAAGATTTCAGAGTCCAATCATATCCTATATTTGTTGTTTCACTTATTCACAGTTAACAACAGAGGGAAAAAAGGTCCTTTGAAGTTTCAAAATGTAAGCCAAGTGATAAACAGTACATGGCGAAATGTGTAACAAGTTGAGTTAAGTAGTTTCAGTTAACCAAGGTCCACAATGGAAGAAAACTGCCTTTTGAAGTTTCAGAATGTAAGTCAGACAGCCTACAGCCAAATGTGCAATCACTAAAACAAGCTAAGCATTATATTCCTGCACTAATCATGATTATAGGCACCATGCTAATAAATGTAACTAAAAGGGGGTCTGAAAAAGTCATATTGGAAACCTCATGGATGTTCTCAGGTGTGTTCAGGTCGCTGCTCAGAATTAACACTTTTTATAACTAATCTTTACTCCATAACAGCTACAAAAAGTGTCAGCAGGGGACCATAGTCTTCAGTTATCAAAACAAATTATTCCTGCCCCTCCCCCACCTCAAAATTTTCCCAGCTGAATTTCTCTCAGCTCTGCTTTTAACAATTTTTCTCTTCTGTTATATATAGGGTACCATATATTAAGTTATCATTTATTAATACTTATTATGTATGGCTGTGGCCAAGTTTATCAATTGAACTTAACAAAATTTACATATGTTTCACATGAATATCACGCTCTGTATAGCATTTGTTGTTATCCACACGTATGGTCTGGAACGAATTATCCACATACACAGGGCTGACTCTATGCCAAATGGTCAGGACTATGATGTATAGTATTTTTCAATTGTCTTTCATTGAGAATTAGGCTGAACATCAGAATTCCTAAATTTCACATGTTTTCAGTAGTGATAAGAAGTTGCCGACAGGCGGTGTTGCTAGCGAGCTTTTATTCTTAACCTACTTAATCTTTTTTCAATTTTCTTTTTATTTTGTGTAATTACTGTAACAAATCTTACAATATTGCAATTGAAAATTTAAAATGTTTAGAGGCCAGATGAGGCAATAATAACGAAATTATTAATAAATGGATAGTAAAATTAATATATTGTGATGATAATCTTTGTTATTAAAAAAAAAGTCAACCAGCTCCTGAATACAGTTCAAATGGGGCCGTCGTTGTAGCAAGTGAGCTCTCCCTTTTTAATCTCTATTTAAATTTGAAGTGTATAAATGTTATAAATATGGAAGTGCTAAAAACTAAAAAAAGAATGTTAAAAAGTTCACTGACGCGGCATAAAGATAAAGTTGTTTCGTCATTAGATGTTTCAGATTCAGTTGAGTTGCAACTATTTGAAACCAAAACTAATGAAGTTAAATGTGTATTTTATTCAATTTTCGAAGCACGTAAACCCGAAGAATTAGATAAATATATTAAGGATAAAGAAGATATAGATGATATTGTTGATGAGTTGCTATTGATGATTAATCGCAAATTAGTTATAGTTAAAAATAAAATCAATCCTAAACATTGTTTCTACTGTGCCGAATAATAATAATTCAAATGTGTTTTCGGATGTCCAGTTACCAACGTTATCGTACCAACATTTAATGGTAAAATCGAGAACTGGATATTGTTTAATGATATGTTTAAAGCTAGTGTAACAGAAAACAAATCTCTTTCGAATGCAATGAAATTACAATACTTAAAAGCTAATTGTAAGGAGAGTAATACAGTCTATTTCTATTTCGGATACAAATTTCAGTACAGCATGGAAATTTTTAGAAGACAGGTAGTATTCGAATAAACATTAGATCTTAAATGCTATAATTAAGAAACTTTTGAATTAGTGAATTATTATTCCGAATATTAGTCAAACAACTAGTTCTATTCTAAATTTAATTGATGTAACAAACGAATGTATTCGAACTTTGAATATTTTAAACTACAAAGAAGAAAACTTATCGGAAATAATGATAGTATATTTAATAGTGGATAAGTTTGATAAATCAACTTGATACTGGTGGGAAAAAGAACTAAAAAACTCCGAAGAATTCGGTACCATTGAATTGCCACTTTCCTTTTTACAAAGCCAAGTGAGAACGCTTCAATATAGTAAAATAAAAGAGGTAAAAAAGAGTAATTATTTTTCAACATAAAGTTACGAATATGATATCCACTTCTAATACGAAGAACATAAATTTTAAGTGCATAAAGTGCCGTGGTGAAGAACTCCATTCATTACATTAGTGTCCAGAATTTATAAATCTTTCTATCAATGACAGGTCTGAATTCGTGAAAAGAAATGAGCTTTGCTTTAATTGTTTGCAAAACCATTCCCTTTCGAACGTGTTGGTTTAATTATCAATGTCAAAAATGCTGACGAAAACATTCAATACTGTTACATTTCGAAAATGAAAAGCAAAATAAATTCGAAAGCGCTTATATTTCAAAGCCGGAGGTAGTGGGGGAAAAGACGACAGTCAGTCTCAATTCCGAATGCTGAAAAATTTTATTTTGACTCTTCTTCGACCAATAAAGAAAGTAATTTCACAGGCACAGCTGTAAACGGAATGCGTCAGACAAAGAATATTTTGCTTTCTACTGAGAATATTTTAATAAGAGATTGTTATGATGAATTAATGTCAGCTCGCGCTTTATGTGATGTAGGTTCGATGACTTCATTCTTAACAATTGAATCTCCTAATTCGTTAGGGCTTGAAAGACAAAAAGATCTGTTGCGGTTTCTGGATTAATTAAATACAAATTCTAAAGTATATGCTTCTATTTCAAATGATACTGACTTTGGAATGAGTTTAGAACTTTTGTGTCTGCCTAAAATTTTGAACTCCACACCAATAAATAATATAGAAGTTCCGACTGAACATTTTCCTCAAAACATTCAGTTTGCTCCTAACTTTTATAAAAGAGGAAAATGGATGTATTACTAGGCGCAGAGGTGTTTAAATGTCTTAAAATTCGATCAAGTTGAAATGCCCAATTCAGAGCTAAAATTTCAAAATTTCTTTTTGGGGTTTATAGCCACTGGTAGCATTTTAAGTTCAGAGAATAAAAATAAGCAAACAACTCAGTGTGGGTTAATTAATAATTGTAGCGATATAGAAAATGAAATTAAAAAATTTTGCCAACTTGAGTCTATAGGAATTAAAGATGATCCCAGTGAAAATCAGATAGATCAATCTTTAGAAACACTTGAAAAAAACTGTTCGGTTTAAAGCAGCTAACTGGTATGAGGTTCAATTACCATGGAAAATGGATTCGGGAGAGCTCAACAATAACTTCACCTTTGCAAAAAGGATACTTAACTTACTTATTAATTATTTTTGTGAAGACTTAAAAAAGTTCCAAATCTTCATTCACAGTATATGGTAACTTTAAAGGACTATGAAAATAAAAATATTATGGAGAAAGTTAGATTTCCTCAGGAACCTATAGACAAGCCTGTAATATATTTACCACATCAACCAGTTTTGAGAGAGGAACGTATAACTACAAAAACGAGAAAAGTATTCGAGTTCCAGTCATAACTTTAAGCATTTAAGTCTAAATTACTGTCTATGGTCAGGGCCAAGCTTGAATTCGAAATTCTTGTTAATTTCAGATTAAACAATGTCGCCTTTACTTCAGACATAGAGAAAGCTTTCCTACAAATTTTATTAGCTGAAATGGACAGAGATGCAGTGCGTTTTCTATTGAAAGAAAACGGTAAAATTCAAGTCACAGATTTAATCATGTTATTTTTTATGTTACGAGCAGGCCATTCCTTTTGACCGCTACTTTGAAAACTCACCTGAAAAAAATCTGAAGAATACCCGACAATAATAGAATACTTAGACCACAGTTACGAGTTTCTAGAAATGTGCTCAATTCAACTACAGAGGAATCAACCGGTATGTTAGAACTACCCTGCTTCTGCGATGCTAGTCAGAAAAGCTTACGGTATTGACACTTACGCAAAAGTTGTGAAGGATAATAACATCGAAGTGAATGTATTGGCTAGCAAGTGTCGAGTGACACCACTAACGAAAATACTCTTCCGTGACTAGAATTACCGCAGTGGCTAATCGCACTGTAGCATCTAGAGGTTATTCGCACCACCTACGTTAGTGCATGCGCACAATCAGTCAAGGTGCAAGCATTTTAAGCCGATTTGCCGTAAGGCAGGTGCATGCACACAGCTCTTTTGATTCAATGATCTTACAAGTTTCAACCATCTTACAAGCTTCTGCTTATTTTCCTTATATGCGATTTCTTTGTTAATTAAATTTTAGTTATTGTTACTGAAACTGCTATTGTTCTGAACCGAGGGCAGATAAAAAAGAAATCTTAAACTGTGCGCGTGCGAGATGATACACTTGAAAACAAGACAGATAAGGAAAAACTTCAGATTGAACTAGTACATTATTTCGTGGATTCAAGAGGTGCCAAACGAGCAGCTTCTGACAAATTAACTGAAGAGGGTCAAGTACCTAAAATTACACAAATTGTACCTATGCAACGCATGAGAGATAAAAATAGTAAACATGGAATCTATTCAAGAGTTTTTTCAACCAGATGCTTTCCTGATAATTGAGCAATTAAAAAATGCAATCATTTGCATGGAGTGAAAATGCTGTGACTGTTTAGAAGATTTCGAAAATAATTGTATTCAGTCTGATTTGTGCTGAAATTGATATAACTGGACTTGTGAATATATTGTAATTTATCCACCATTCAGATATTGGTTTTGTCCAAACTGCAGATAACCTGTCATTTGTTGCAAATTATAATAATTTGAAATCTTTTTGTTACTTAATTAAAAATTATTTAATTTGTAGAATGTATTGTCTGACTTCTATTTCATATTTTTAATTTGATTATTTAAAAATAATGTGTGTTAATGGGAACATTGACATTCAAAGAAAATCCAAATTTCTTTAAAGCAATAAGTAACAGTCAAATTTTCTAAGTACTAATTTATAACACAAAATATTAAAGCTGATTAACAGTTTATGTTCAACAGATGTGTTTCATAGAATGATTTTACAAATATATGACATTTAATTATTACATACTGTTTTAACCGTGCATAACTAATTTAAATCATAATGATTACACATTATTTATATCAATCGCACAGTGAGTCAATAATATAATTATGCTAGTCAATAATATAATTATGATACAACAATAATATAAATACAGTGTAGTAATAATATATACAATGTAGCAATAATGAAATATAACACAGTAAATATGCTAGATCACAATATATAATACGAAGCAATAAATATAGATCATGCTGCTAGATTCCAAAATATAATGTAATGCAATCAAATAGGTAGTATTCTACCTTAACATGAAGTAGTATAATCTATAAAAAATAAAATAATCAGCTATTGAAGTACACCACACATGGTGTCACTAGAAATATTCACCAAAATATGTAAGAGAATAATTTGCAAGTAATAATTATCAGTTACAAAGACGAGGTCAATCTATATACACAGTCCAGTCACATTAATGTGACCATCTGTCAAAAACCAGAATAGCCACCTTTCGCAGAGCGGACTGCTGCGAGACGTGCAGGAAGAGAGTCACATAGGTCCCTGAAGGTGTTCTCTGGGATGTTGAGCCATGCCGACTCTAATGCCGTGGCCAGCTGCGCTAGATTACGCAGGTGAGAATCCATGGCGCGAACAACTCGATCGAGATGGTCCCACAGATGCTCGATTGGGTTTAAGTCAGGTGAGTTTGCTGGCCAGGGGAGGACGGTAAACTCATCCTGGTGCTCTTCGAACCACGCACGTACACTGGCAGCTGTATGGCACCTCGCATTGTCCTGCTGGAAGATGCCATCATCCTGAGGAAAAACAATGCGCATGTAGGGGTGAACATGGTCCGCAAGGACAGATGCGTACTTGTATTGATCCATTGTGCCTTCCACAATGATCAGTGAACCTAGAGAATGCCAGGAAAACATTCCCCAGACCATAATGCTCCCGCCTCCAGCTTGGACCGTTCCGGCAATGGTTGCAGGGTGGTTCCTTTCAGAGGTTTCACGCCTTATACGCCAACGTCCATCTGTCCGATGGAGCATAAAACGCGATTCATCCGAAAACGCAACCTGTCGCCACTCAGTGGACGTCCAGCTGCTGTACTGGCGTGCAAATTCTAGCCTTCGCCGTCGATGAACAGCAGTCAGCATAGGTGCACGAACCAGGCGTCTGCTTCGGAGGCCCAGACGCAGCAATGTTCGCTGAATAGTACTTTGGGAGACACTTTTGGTAGCCCCTTGGTTCATTTTGGTGGTCAGTTGCTCAACGGTAGCCCGTCTATCTGCCCGAACGCATCTCCGCAACCGTCGTTCGCCTCTGTCATCTATGGCCCGTGGTGCACCACATTTGCCACGTCGCTGATTTTGGACAGTCCCATTTTGCCATGCACGGTACACTTTTACCACGGCGGCACGCGAACAGTTCACAAACTCAGCCGTTTCGGAAATGCTTCCACCCTTGGCCCGAAAGCCAATGATCATGCCCTTTTGGAAGTCGGATAAATCGCTTCGTTTCTGCATTACGCCAACGATTGAAATGTTTTCCGAAGCCCTCACACACCCTTTATATACGCTCAACTGCACTGTGCTACCACCTGCCTTCTGTGATTGGTTATTTAACTCTGACATGGAAAGTACGTGGTGGTCACATTAATGTGACTGGACTGTGTACATGACAATGTTCAGAAAAAGATCAGATCAAATAGGGATTTAATGATGTTTCTAATAGCAAGTGAGAACATGTAATTAGTTAAAAAATCTTTACTGTATTGCCAAAAAGGTTTCAGAAATTGCTTACATTCTTTCAATTAACATACGAATTTTTACGCAAACTTACACCCTAGTCTTATACCATGGAACTATCAAAATTTATTATTCAATAAGAAAACTTATTGAAAATTATAATGTTCTTATATATGCATTAGCTTTTCAGTGTCCACACGTGTTTATAGGTTCAAATGCCATATTTCAAAATCAAAGTTATTTATGAAATAAGTAACTTTGATTGAAACTTTAATGAAGGAAAACCTTATAAAATCTGATAATTCATTTGCGTGTGCAAATTTTTCAATCTAAATCTCTTACATTAAATTATTTTTGGCTTTTAAATTACAGCTCATTATTTATTTAAATTTAATTTATTAATGTGTTTGTACTAATATTTCAAAGTTCTTCAAAATATTTTTCTTATATTGAAAATGACGAGTATTTCCATAGAAAAATTAAACAAGCATACAAAACTGTTCATAACCAGTATTATATGATTAATTGTTGATTTAATAGTTAATTTTATTGCTTTTAACTTATTTCACATCTAAATGTTCTATGCAGGAATACTCAGTCTAATTTTTATTATCTTTTCTCAGACGAAAAATTTCAAAGCGGAATAACTTAAAAATCTTGATTGTGCAAAACACTTTTTTGAATCTAAATTTATTGTGTAAATGTAAACAAAAAAAATGTAAACAAGATCTTAGCCCTCCCCAAACCAGCCATTTAAATTATTCCTACTGTTCAGGAAAACACTAAACATTGCGAATACATAAATCTGCCCTTTTTTATATATACATAAATTAAGGAAATTCCTTCTTTATAGATATATACATATATACAGGGTGTTTCAGAGATCATGGGACAAACTTGGAGGGGTGGTGGAATGCACTAAAACATGCATTTTTTGTATAGCCCCCTCCAAGTTTGTTCCATGATCTCTGAAACACCCTGTATATAAAGGAACACATTTCCCTTTCTAATCTTTTGAAAGTCGCCAACTTTCAAAAGATTAAAAAATGATAAACTACGTCAACGTAGTAACCTGCCTTTAAAAAAAAAACCCACTACTACAGACTTAAGCAGTTTACGTAGTTAGCATTCGTTCTTTTCGATTTAGTTCAAATGACGGACTTGGATCTGACAACTGAATATGCATGTGTGGTTAATGTTGGTGCGAATAGCCTGAAGAGGCTAATCGCACCTGTTATGCAAATCATAGAGCTGTAATGTACTACAGAGATAAACGCCAACCCTGAAGGGGAACAGGAATGCGAACCACGTGACATATGGAACATTTTCCAGACCGTATTTTCTGCGGATCTTTCTACTCCGTATACGTATGTAATTCTGGATATGTGAAAGGTGGAGGAGTAACATTTCACAGGTGAGCTTCTTCTAATGTTTTAAAACCTATTGCTTTTAATGCATTTGTTTATATATTCTTTGTATGCGTTTGCTTATGCGGAGATGCACGAAGTAGTAATGTATGTATTTAATACTTGGCAATGTGGATGTAATACACTGTGTAAGAACTGCATAAAATTATGATTTTTTTTCCCTTGATATGAATGACCTTATTTTATCCCCTTTTCTTGCATCTAAATATAACAAATATGTTTACTTTCAATCACGTATTTTCTTTCTTATATCATGTTTCTGGCATTTATTTTAATATTAAGAATTTGTTAAGTATTAAGAAAATAGTCATTATATAGCAGTTAAATTTCAAAACTTTAATAGTTTTAAGTTTCTTTTTAAAAATAATGAACATTATTTAAATTATACCTTCTAAAATTATTTAAAATACGTGCGACTACATTGTGCAACGTGCATAATATATTTATTTTTGCTAGTAAAAGGAAATCTTAATTTGCCACTTTTTTGTTTCATAATTTATTAATTTACAGCAATTTTGATAATTTCCAAACACTGTGCATTTCTTTTATTATGGAATTTCATACATTCAAATCTCGCGGCCCCAAATGAAAGAACGAAATGCCGCCGCTTATGTGGAGTCAAGTTTTTGCAAATTCATTCAAGGAAATAAACATATAATTTTTTGTGAACACTATTTGTTTGTAAACAGCTAAAATATTCCTCAGTTATTCCCATTTCTACATACCTGAATAAAATTTTAGATAAATCTGAATTTTGTTTTAAAGCTGTTCTTTAAAATTTTACGAGTATCACATAAACTCATTTCTAACAGCCCAAAGCGAATAATGACTTCATGGCCATAAAATTTTTTGAAAAGTTGCTCAGCTCTTTAACATACAAATTGATTTTACTTATTTAATCATGCAAATATATTTATTAAAATGTATTAATTATAAAAATACAAATCCACTGTTGATTCTTGGTTGATGATTTTGCAATGAAAACACTGAGTTTGGTATTGTCCTATGAAACTAATTTCACAGTCTATGTAATATGAATAAGTCTATGTATTAGAATGCATCAGTGCCGTTATTTTGTGAAAGCTTAATTTATTGAAAGAGCAGCCTTATGTACTAAAATTTGACACATTATATGATATATGGTAAAGTTAGTGTATGTAGCAAATTTGTTTTTGAAGGAGAGCATGTAGGTTTTCTAGACATGCCAAGAAGAAGTGCGTTTCCTTTTATTTTTCTTTTATGTGTGTGTACATTTAATGAAAATGATCTCACTTTCAGTAATGTATACAGTGGCTCCCAAAGGTGTTCCTACACTTATGATTTTCATTGAAACAGAGCTCTATCCATTAATTAAAAGTAAACTTTTTGAACGAGATTTTAATTATAAGATCTGTAATCTATTCATAACAAAGTGACATGAAATATTTTTAAAATATAGCGAAACTTTATTTTTAAGAAATTAATAATCAAAAACTGACAAACATGTTATCTCACAAAAGTCTTCGTACAGTTCAAAAAAGTCTTGACGTATTATTAAATATTTTCATTTTTCGTTAAATTAATATTTAGTAGGATATCCTTTAGCATCCACAACAGCTTTTAAACGTCTGCAAATAGATTTTACTAGTTTTTTTCTTAATTTCTGTATCAATGTTCATCCATTCTTCCATCATGACTGTTTTGAGTTCGCTTTTCGTTTTGGTATCGTATTTTCGTACTCTAACCTCCAGTTCTTTCCAAATGTGTTCAATGGGGCTTAAATCTGGTGACTGAGGTGGTATTTTCAAAACCTGTGCACAATTATAGAGACACCACAAGCGAACGTTGAGAGCCATATGCTTAGAACCGTTATCCTGATAAAAAAAAATAATAAAATAAAGTTGTTTCCAATACCCAAATTTTGGGCTGATAATTTTATACTGTCTCTCAAAATATTTAAATAAAGAGAATGATTTATTATGCCATCAATAAATACCAAATTACCTAGTCCTGATGCTGCCATGCACCCCCACACAAGAACACCTCCACCCCCATGTTTAACTGTTCCAATTAAGTTCTTAGAATGAAGTTCCTCATTTTTCTTCTCCGGACAGTTATTCGACCATCGGAACCAAAAATATTAAACTTGCTTTCGTCAGAAAATAGGACATTATTCCAGTACGTTTCGGGTGTATTTATCATTGATTTTGCGAATGAAAGCCTAAGCTGTTTTTCTCACTAACAAAAAATTTTTTACGGGCAGAACGCTCATGTAATCCAGCTTCTCTGAGAACTCGTCAAACAGTTTCAGGTGAAATTGAAGTAAAAAACTTTGCATTAAATTCGGCAGAAACTTTTACAGCACTCAAACATGGGTTTTTCAAATTTTCTAATAATAAATCTCTCATCATGTTTAGTTAACTTTCTCAGTCGATCTTTTCTTACCTTGTTTTCAATCCGATTTTCTTCTTTAAAGTGTTTTACCACATACTGTACTGTAGAATGAGATAAATTAACTAATTTAGCGATATTTCGAATTGATTTACCACTACTGTGGTGAAAAATTATCAATTTTCGAATGCTGTTCGTAATTTTTTTACAACTGCGACCCATTTTTCAATAGTAAATAGACTATTAAGAAGCAAACAATAAAAAATTAAAGCAAACGATTTTTTAAATGCCACCAGAATGCAAAAATTAAAAAAAGCGGCAAACGATCATTCTAATTTTGATTTTATCCAAAAATATTTCAATGTACGAAGACTTTTGTGAGATAAAATGTTTGTCTTTTTTTTATTATTAATTTCTTAAAAATAAAGTTTCGCTATATTTTAAAAATATTTCATGTAATTTTGTTAGGAATAGATTACAGATCTTATTATTAAAATCTCATTCAGAAAGTTTACTTTTAATTAATGGATAGAGCCCTATTTGAATAAAAATCATAAGTGTACGAAAACTTTTGGGAGCCACTGTATAAATTCTGTAGTAGAAGTTTAATGTAAGCTTCCACATACTATTACTACTGTTTATATGACTTTACTGTGAACAGAATGTACATACTCCTTTTTTTGGGATTCACTTGTAGCTTTATTGCCTCTGATTTTTTAGTGTCTATGTAATGTATTAATTATTTATTATTAATAATTAATTATTTTTATACATTTACTGTGTTATAAAGAAAGTTATATGTAATTATGATTAGATGTCATTTATTTGAAAAGTAGAAGTTTTTTTAGTTATATTCAGTATAATATATGCATTGTGATTGAAATAAAATTCCTTAAACTTATAGTTAACTTGGAGTTAATAAGAATAAAAAGTTTTTCTTGTATAAAATTTATATTTTACGATACTAAATTTGTCAAGAATCGTTCTGCATTTCAGTCTATCACTGAAATTTTTGTATTCTTAATTTCATATTATTACAGATTATTATTCATTTAGTTTGTTCTGTCCAGTTTTTTTTTAATTTTATTTTTAATTTTGTGGATGCCGATGGACATTATATTTAAAGTGTCCAATTTTAGGAAAATTATTAATTTTGGGTGGTGTTTATCGATCTAACCTCTTCTGCAAATCCAACGGCAGCTTCTGCAAAATGACATCTTCTAAGTTCGCATTTCGAACTGAGAGAAAAAAAGGGAAAAAAATCGCCAGCCGTGGCGATAGTACGCCAAAGTCTGAGTTCAGTTCCATTCCATGCCCAAACTCCTGCAGCTCATTGCTGTGCCGCTTTTTCACCCGGTTTTGAATGGCGATGCTTGGTCTAATATTTAACAGGTCTATGGTGCGAATAGCATCTGCCCTAGAAATACTCGGTGCTTTCTTTGTCACCCGATTAGCAAGCAAATTCAAGAAAATAGTGGATTTAAAAAAGCCCCCGTCAGTGTTCTTTTGTACGGATTCAAAAATAACTCTCTATTGGATTAAAGGAATAACAAAACGATGGAAACCATTTGTCGTTAATAGAGTTAACAAAATATAGAGTTTAAGTGATACCAGTGCCTGAGCACACTACCCCGAGGAAGAAAATCCCGCAGATCTCCTCAGCAGGGAACTGAATATCCGTGCTGAAATTTTATTCAACAATGACATTTGGTGGCATGAACCCCAACTTTTGAGAGAAAAGACTGATGTTTCTGTGGACAATAATGTCATTCTAATTTCATTAGATGACTTTTCTGATGAACTAATGAAAACCGATGATTCTAATGATTATTCTCCTATTGCCTTTACTGTTTTTAATCATAGTTCTATAGTTGATGATATTCTTTCCTTGAGTAATAATTATTTAACTATTGTTCATGTTATGTGTTGTGTATTTAGATTTATCAATAATGTTAAAACTAAAGAAATTCTTAGTCACCTTACATTTAGAGAGTTGACAAGAGTGGAACTCTATTTAGGTCAATCCAACAAGGTGAGTTTGTAGATGAAATAAAACATCTTGAGAGAGGTGCTTCAGCGCCCAGCAACAGCAAGGTAAAATCTTTAAACTGTTTTTTATATAAAGACAATGTTCTAAGGGTTGAGGGCAGATTGAAACAATCTGATCTCAATACTTATAAGAAAAATCCAATTATTCTGCCAGATAAACATCCATTCACTTTAATAACTGTGAGATATTATCATTTAAAGTATTTGCATGTTGGTTCAAATGCATTATTGTATCATACTCAACATAAATTTTGGCTCTTAAATGGCAGAAATGTTCGTCATAAAGGTTGTTTTTCAATGAATTACTTGTTTCGAAAACAGACCTGTTTTTGAAAGTCAGATAATGGGTAATTTGCTCAAAGAACGAGTAACACCTTCTTACCCATTTAGTAATTTTGGAACTCACTTTTGTGGACCATTCCACATTAAATTTAAAAATCAGTGCAAGGGAAAACTGAACAAAGTATATGTGTGCATATTTGTATGTTTAAGCACCAAAGCTATCCAATTAGATTTTGTCTCTGATCTGAAAAATTATTCAATGACAATGCAAAGAGTTATCTGAGTGCAAGTATTGAACTCAAAAAGCTGCAAAAATTGGTTAAACACCCAGATGAAGCACTGATTAAATACCTGTTATGTGAAAACATTGAATGGAGGTTCATCCGTCCTAAATCACCAAACTTTGGTGGCCTTTTGGAAGCTGGGGTGAAATCTTTTAAGTTTTAATTTGAAACGAATTATCGCCAATGCTCATGTGTTTCTTGAAGAATTTCTAACTGTAATTGTAGAAATTGAAAGTGCATTAAATTCTAGACTTCACTTACTCCCTTATCATAAGAGTGATAATTTTGAAACCTTGTCCCCAGACAATATCTCATAGAGAGGCCCTTAACTTCAATAACTGAACCCCAACTTATTGAGATATTGAAAATGGAAAAAAAAAGTAACGGAATTAGTCAACGAATTTGGAAGTTATGGAAGAGAGACTATTTAAATAACTTTCATCAACATAGTAAGTGGATGTTTGCTAAAGACAACGTTAAAGTGGGTTCGCTTGTATTGGTCAAAGATGAGGATATGCCCAGTACAAAATGGTTAACAAGTAAAATCGCTTTTGGAAAGGATGAAAAGGTTCGAGTGATTAACATATTAGTACCAGATGGTAAAATGATGAATGTGAGAGACATTTGGGTTCTTCCTGGGAGTAATAATTAGATTTTATGTGTTGTGTAACATAATATGTTTCTTTCCAGTATGCATATTACATTTATGATTTAATGTGTATTTTAAAATTTAATCATTATATTGCTATAGCTTACAATTGTTTGTTACACTGCGCTTTAAAATAGTATATACTGTAATATTGTTTTGAAACCTGCAAGATTTCAAGGTTGGGAGTATGTTTATAAGTGACAAGAAGTTGCCAACATGCAGCGCTGCTAACAAGTTTTTGCTCTCGACCTACTTAAAATCTTTTCCCAGTATTCCTTTTATTCTGTGTAATTACTGTAACAGATCTTACAATATTGTGATTGAAAATTTAAAATGTTTAGCGGCCAGATCACTCCTCAGTAATAACGAAATGATTAATAAATGAATATTATTGCAATGTATATAATAAAAGTTACTAGTTATTGCAATGTATATAATGTAGTCAAACAGCTTCTGAATACAGTCCAACATGTAAGAGAGACAGAAACTACATT
This sequence comes from Stegodyphus mimosarum, assembly GCA_000611955.2. NCBI lineage: Eukaryota > Metazoa > Arthropoda > Arachnida > Araneae > Eresidae > Stegodyphus > Stegodyphus mimosarum. Next base: position 438,712 of record KK119156.1, read on the forward strand.
GCAAATATGCAATATAGAGCATATTTATTACCCATGGGTACTAAGCTACATTTGAACAAAGACCTAGTCTAGTGTATTCACATTAATCTTATTAATAAATATACTAAAACTTGCTAAATTATTTTTTAAGTGCTAACAAGAGAAGGCTCATTATATTTTTTAAATATATGTATCTGCTTTTCTACAAATATATAGCAATAAAAATTAGCAGTTAAATTGCTGTAGATAAGCAAATAAAATGCATAAAATATTAATACACAATTGCTAACCTAAATAAAGTAAAAACAGTTTGATGACAGCTTTAAAGTGGAGATTGCAGAGTTGGTAAAACATGGGCAATGGTACTAAACACTTCATGGAGATATGCTAACTCTTAAAATAATAAGGAAGCAATTTTTCATGAATGAAACTTTTGATTTAGAATGAATTTTATCAAATTTTGACAAGAAGTCTATCAAGAATGATTATGACTTAAAAATCGATCAAGAGTGGGAATTCTATTTTAGTGTGTGTGTTGTGTGAATATGCATTTGTACCCATAACTGGGACAGAATAATTAAGACATAGGGCAACTTGTAGTCAGGTGGGTAGGCAGCTCCCTACACAGACAAGCCTGCCAGCCTGCAGTCACGGTTTAAAGTGCCATCCACAGCAACTGCTGATCAGCTGTAATAAGCATAACAGGTAAAATGATGGTGCACTAACATACTGTTAAGAACAAGCAGTCTACTGCAATATTATATTTTCGGGTGGACCAAACTATAATTTCTTGTAGAATAACACCTGCACAGTCATATACACAATTAGCACCAATAAGCATCACTCAACAGTCAGCAAGTGCTGAACGTCTGAACATAAGTACGAGAATTTTCATTCAAATTATCTGTGGAGGCATCCCTCTCCTTAAGAAAGTCTGTGTGTGCTTTAACACATTCAAACAAACAAATCACCAGGTATCTTTTATAAAAGATTCGTGGAATTCCATGAGCAGTTAATCCCTAGATGCCTCTTCAAGGAAAAGGCAAAGCAGTATAGTTGGTAAATAAATTTACATATTTCCCCAAGGGGATAGCTCTCATCAGCTAACAGGGTCTGTAGAATAAAAATGATATACGCAATTGCAAATAAAAAGGAGATTTAAATGAAATATTGTAAAATCTTAAAGCACTGAAGAATTTTTTAGACAGTATTTATGTGCAATTTTAGAATTCCCTCCCCCCCCGGATTTCATGTTCTGTCTCACCTTTCAAAATTTCTTTTAAAAATTTTACAATACAGATATTCCTGATTATCAATATACAATTATTCGAAATTTAGCTGCTATACCAGTTAAATTACAACTAGCCAATAAATTTCAAATTACATTTGAACTTAATTTTAAATTTTTATGCATTTTTTAAATTTTATAACTTACATTAAAATTTCCAGAATTTTTCAACATTTTGAAATGAAGTTAATAGAAAATTGCTGTAGGAACAGGAAATTAATTCTTTTACAGTGCTTTAAATTCTAATGTCTTCAAGATCTACTTGAAGGACCCATACAGAGCTTTTCATGCTCAAATAAACATTTCTGTTAATTTCATCTAGTGCAATATCATTATTCTACCAAAGTTTCAGAAGATAGGAGCTGGAGAAAAGGAAAAAAAATACTTTAGTAATATAGATTGTTAAAATGTGCTTACAATTCATGTTATTCAATTATTATACAAATATGGGCTACATAATTGATATATTTTTACATAGTGTAAGACATCATTTCAATTTTTTATTATTAAATATGTGATCAAACTTTTTTTTTTTAATTTTAGCAATATATACTCTTAATATTCTAGAATCTTATAGAATAATAAAACATTTAACATTCAACTTTTGTTTGCTGAAACCTGGTTAATTAAACTTTAAAATATTACGGAATCTTTATGAGAAATTTTTGATAACATCCATACAGAATACACAATTTCATATTTATTCAAAAATAAAATAATGTTGCATAACAAAATTTATCAGATAAAAAGAAGGAACAAAGTGATGTGACTGCCAACAGCTTAATTTATGGGTCATACTTTTACTTCAGGCCTGAAGTAGCCTTTGCCAAGCCACATCCACAGCTCTATGCAGATCATCCAGGGTTTGCAGACGTGGTCCTTGGTTACTGTCACGCCGAATAACATCCCACTGGTGTTCAATGGGATTCAGATTTGGAGAGGCTGGCGGCCAGGTTAGGATGTCAGATCCGGTCAAGCTGTTAAGAGTATGCTGTAGGACATGCGGCTTGGCATTATCTTGCTGAAACACTGTGTTGGGTGCAACTTGCAACCAGGGCAGAACAACAGGCTCCACAACTTGCGTGACGTAGTGGTCTGATTTCAGACTCCGTTAATATGTACCAGGAGCTTCCTGTGATAAAACACTACACCACCCCAAATGATAATGCCCGGTGCAGGACCAGTGAAATGTTCGGCGAAATGGCTGTTTTGTACCCCTCTCCGGGTTGCCACCATATCTGTCGATAACCATCTTTCCTCCACAGACAGAAACAAGATTCATCCGTGAACAAAACCGTATGACATTCGATAGTCCACCCACTATGACACTGGCACCACACCAGGCATATAATCTTGTGTTCAGCAGTCAATGGTACGTCTGTGCTTGCTACCCATGAACACAAGTGTACTTCATGCAATCTGTTATGCATATTATGGGTGACACAGATCTACCTGCTCCTGGAGGCAACCGGCTTTGGATGTCACGTGACGTGGACAAAGGCTCTTCAATAGTTGACCACTGAATATGCTGGTCTGTGCATTCTGATGTGCCCCTGTGCACACCACTTCCTCTTCAACGTGCACGTACACCTTCCTGAATCCAGCGTGTGACACAATGTTGGATGGTACTCTCGTTGTGCCCAACGCGAGTGGCTATTATGCACGGTGACAAACCAAGTTCATGGAGTTTGATAATAAAGTCACGATCCCCGGTCGTTAACTGATGGTATCGAGCTCGCCGATGTCTCAGAGACATTTTCTATGCTTCTTCTCAATTATCCAATGCTCTGTAAACCCTCAAATGCTGTTTATGAGAAGGGAAAGTAGCTGACCTTTATAACCCGCATACCACGTGATTCATTCCACGTACAACTTCTATCATTTGCATATCCACCTCACAACTCTCACTCCTGCAATTTGCATAGTACTATGCACATTCTTTCTTGGAGTTGCAATTTCACTTTTGATTAGCGTATAAGGAGGTTACTGCATGCAATACTCGGTTGTTCCATGGTAAAATCTGCAAAGTATTTTTTTTTAAGATTGATAATGCCAACCTCATCAGATCAGAGCTATGATGATTCTTCTGGGATAGAGAGGGGACCTTGCCTTACAGAGTTGAGAGAACAGCACATTGTCTGAAATTTGGAGATGTCTTAGCAAAGCTAAAATTTTATTTTGGAAAATTATACTCAAACATAAAAGCATGGAGATCAAAATTTACTTACATATAATGCACCAAGCCATGCTATAGCAATGTTTGGTGTCAGTGTGTCTATAAAAACACTGCATAGTAAAACTCTTTCTTACAGCCTATAAGGCTTGTTACATTTAAGACCCTCACTATTCTATATTATAAAAATTACTACATAATATAATCTTACCATCATTTTAAGTTATCTTATTATTTCATAAATATGAATCTTAGGATTTTAATTTTGTTTGTACTCTCTATTTCACTGGTTAATTGTTCATATGTTTATTAAAACAAGCTGTGTATATGACTGCTTTGATGAACAAATTTCATAGAACAGTCAACATTTATGGAAACAGTGTTAGATAAGATATTTCTGTACTTTAAATTCCAAAATTGTATGCGATTAGAAGAGAACTAAAGGGACAAAAATATTTAAATACTACTAAAAATAATTAATACTCAAAATTAATATATAAAACCTTGCTGTATGGCATATGGGACTTCGCAAACTTTTGCAATTTTTCCTTGCAGGTTTTCTGTAAGGAATTACTTCACAGTTTAGTGGTACTTCAGTGTAACCACAAACGTGTCAATGTATCAGTTAATATGTATCAAAAAGCAATTAGTATTATGCCATCAATTAACGCATTTAAGAAATTGAATAAAAATGTTCAAAAATTAATTTAAGTAATATCAAGCTCTTTTAAAACATAATTCATATGAAAATCCCATCAATATGTAACTAATTATTGTAGTGAAACATCCCAAAGACAATCTCGTACGGTTCCGAAAATTTCTGGTCTACTTTCAAGGTGGTATCAGTGGACTGATCGATTATTCATGATGTTTTAATTATATTCTCAGAAACACTGGTCATTTTGAAAGGTGGTCACTGCGAAAAGTTAACACTACATGTTATCTTAATGCATGATAGATATGTAGTGTATAAAAATAAAAAAATTCAATTACTCTTACTTGTGGAGGAGGAGGACGCTGTGGAGCAGAGGGCCTAGAAGGTGGAGGAGGTCTTGGAGGTAATTTAACAGGAGATGATTTTAATCTTTCACTGCCTCCTTCTGTGAAAGGTGAACTTCTGCCAGATGAAGGTTGTGACTTAGATACATCATAGTCTGAATCATTATAACCTACAGATACAACTAATTATAAGATTACAAGATAATTTAGCTTAAAAAATAAATTATCCATCATTTTTTATTAAAGCATCAAACTCATCAATCACAAATTTGTGTCAATTTTTATCAACAAACAAAAATCACAAATCAAATCACATAAAAATTTTATCATCTGTATAAAAGGAAATAGGTAACAAGCTGCTGTTCAATCAAAAAGAATGCACTGAGCTGGTATAGTCAAAAATCCGTGATGTTTTTGGGGTTTATACCATATACTTTTTTGAAAAATAAATAGTGTTGTTTACAAATAAATGTCAGTTGAAAATGCTTGTGTTACACCATTTGAGTAAATATCATTAAAAAAAGAACAGCTAGATGCCTTCAGACGAAGTAAACTATTACTGAATTTACAATAGCAATGAGTGTTTCAAAATGTCATTTTGTAGTTAAAACACGCTACAAAATCTAGAAACGAAATTCTGTGTATGCCTGTTGTTCGTTATAAAAAGAACACTATAGCAAATGATAATCAATATAGTTTTCACTTATTTCCTTATGCAATTACTACACTCTGTTCTTAATGCACCATTTTTTATGTAAGACACTCTGCTCTTAAAGCACTGTAGCGATCTTCAGAACAACTCAAAGCAAGCAAATTTGGAAGAGTTGGAATTCTTGAACCTAGCGCAATGGACCTCTTTTGGGCTAGTGGTAAAGAATTCGACTCGTAATAAATGAACCCACGATCGAGTCCCGCTGATGCGATGCTACACTTCTCACTGGTATTAATAGATGGCGACACGAGCAAGCAACTACCTAGGCTTCATGAACCACGTGATCGCTACAACACCATTTCTCATGTTCCATTTTGTTCTTTTCGCAAGTGAAAATGAAAAGAACAGAGTGCCAGTATAAGCAGCAATATATCTGCTTAATCCATCACATCTTGATCGAATTCTATTGAATTTGACGTGTGTGGAAACTAGTCAGATGTGTTCCATTATCACTGTGCTAACTTCAGGCCAGATGCAATGTTGTTGCGTGCGTAGAGTTTCGTAATAGATTGAATGCACACAGATCCGATGATAGGTTGATAAAATTTATTTTATCAACAGAAACACTTTAAAGTTTTGGAATTTTTCACAGAAACTCTCGAACATGTGTTCCCAGTATCACCGAGTACAATGAGTAGTTAGTTACACTTCAAACTACTAAGCAAGTTAAACACAACTCAATGCAAAGCGTATATAAAGAGAAAGCTAACCAGGGAATATCTCCAATCACTCACTGAGCTAACAACTCACAATAACAACAACTAAGAGCAGTTTCTCTCTCCAGCCTTACATAGTTTTCAACAGGCGTCGTGATATTTCTAGTACATCCTGCTTCTCAAATGACTGGAAAGTAACTTGAGGGTCGAATTACGGTTGCAGCTAATACAGTGATCAATTACATTTATTCAATTACAATACTTACTATGGTGATACAAGGACCGGAGAAAAATGTTAAGTGGTTGCTAAATTGTCGACTTTTGGTGATTTCTCGCTAAATTCGGCGACAAAGTAAGTCGCCAAAACAGTTGCCAGCTTGGCGATATCTCGCCAAATTACCGAGATACCCATTTCCTCAATGTTAAATACATTTGCTCCTGTATTCTTACTTTTCCGGCATAGCTTCTCTCTTCAGATTAATCGCATTACATTACACAGAAAAATACAAGTTCACATATAATTGCACTAAAATCATCTATCAATGTACAAAATACATAACAATATTATCACTAGGATGAATCTGAGTTCAAGTTTAAGAGCAATTCTTAACAAATACTATGGTATGAATATGGCACATGTCACCACCAACGATACATCTATCAAACTGATTGCAATGGTCCGGAGCCTAGGCTACCCAAGATGCCGCATATCTTTGCATAACAGCATATCATGGCAGAAAGGTATTGGACAAAACTACTTCTGTTCGTGTTTGCCTTTTTTCAGAGCAGTGGGGCAGGGATGACATTGCTCACCCTCATAGGAGAGATGACATAACTCAGCTAATAGACAGTAAGGATGTAACCACATGACATGGCCTGCACATTCTCTGAAACTCAGTCTAAGTAAATATGCTTGAAGCATTCTTAGTATACAGGTGACTTACAAAAATCGCAATAACAAAATATGTAAGATCTTACAACTGCCCTGTTCTTTCTAATGGGTTTTACTCCTCTATACTTTATGCACAGAACATTGCTTTTGTAACTTACTTAGTCCTGGCTTTTCTATGTTTGGAATAACTGTAAAAGAGACGCAGGCAACTTCTCACACTCTAAGAAACAGCATTTTTAAACCAAAACGAAATTCTTATTAATTTACGTAATCAAAGTTAAGCAACAATAATTGCTTTAAGAATAATTCAAATAATGTTTTTTTAAGTTTTTAACTTTTTTGAGTTAAAGAATATGTAGCACAAAACTCCAGCTATTTTCAGAGCAACAGAAAATATGAAGTTTAGTTTTAACAGGAGAACTTCAAAAGACTGCATGACTTCATATATCTTGAATAATTAGTCATATTTAAGAAATGAATGAAATAATCCAGGCTTTTAGATGTATTAAATACAATAATTTTCGTCACATCGCATCTTTTAGTCAAAGTATACAATACACAAATTTTCAAAGAAAAATTCAACTACTAAATTCTATTTTAACTCCCTGAAAGCTTTCAAAAGAGGGGAAGTGAGTAAGTGTGCGGGAGGAAGGCATCTGTAATAGCAAAATTAGCAGTGAAAATATTATCAGATTATACAGATAATCTATTTTTAACAAAAGGAAAGGAATGAAAAGTAGCAAAAGAAAAGGAAAGAGAGGTCAATTTAAGGATCGTATAAATTTTTTATGAAACACAAATTTCTGCCTCAAGTATTTTTGCAATCAGTATTTTGAGAACAGCATTTTTAAATTAAAGTTTTATAAAAGTAAAAGGCGTACTTTAGAAATGTGTCCTTAGGAACTTAATCAAGGAAGCAGGGTTTAACTCAAGGAAGGAGAATGAATCCTTGGCAGTCATACTTCTTTTATCATGATCATTCATCACAGATTTTTTTTCTTTTTAAATTTTTGAAGTATGGGATATTTATTCTTTTGCATATGGATGCATGAACAGAATGTCTAAAAAGATTCCTGGATTACTTTTCATTTAAGGATTTAAATTGTGCTATTTGAACGCCTTTAAAGAATTTGTCACTAATCATAAAAAGCAGGAAACTGATTTTAACTATCTTTATGAATTGTAAACGTGTTAAATATAGTAATTCGTGTTCTTATGTATTACTTTATTATGCACTTTTTTGTATCGGGAACTCTTATGAATGTAATTTGTGCATTTATTCAATATAAACTGTTTGCATAAAATGTGCCTTTGCTTAAAACTTCTCGATTTCTGTTCAGTATAGCAATAAAAGTAAGTAAAATATTTGCTATAATCAGGACTTTACTTCTAAAATTAGAAGTGCTGGAGGCCTATGAATAGCAATCAGGAAAGTATGACAAAAAGAAAGAAAAAAAATAAATAATAAAAACAAACAATTATAATAATTAAATTTTAATGGAATGTAAATATAAATAAAAATTTATAAATTATTAGATTGATGATAAATAGTTTAATAAAATATAATACCAGAACTTGGCTTATTTGGGACTCCAACTGGAATTATAATTTTACTCAACAACAAGTACTAGTCCAATGGTCTCTACCTGAATTTAAGCCTTGAATATATAATATAATGTAATAGTTCAATGGATGATATCAACAAAACTATTCTTTTGGCAGGATGCCAATGAATAAATAAATAAGCAAAATGGTTACAGCATCACTAACAGGAATAAAGAAAACCTAGAAACAGTCTGAAAGTATGGAAGGAAATTTTAGTGGAGATATGTAGGCATGAAAACAAAGAGAGAAGGGCCCAACACTATACGACCACGATCCTTTGCCGATACTATTCTAACTATCAAGCAGAATATGACAAAAAATGTTCCCCAAAAATTCAAAAGGGCTTGATCTGTAAGCTGAGAGCAAATGTAAAGTTCTGTATAAGTGATAATTTTAAGAAGCCTTTAAAGGTTGTGCTTAATGGATTACCCTCGGATCCGGCTGGTGAAATACATCAGGAGCTTGATAAAACTGGATAAGAAGTTAGGAAAATAGTAGAGAAGCACAGGATTAAAACTAGGGCCCCAATGCCACTTTTTTGAGCACAAATTGAGAAACGCCCAGGGGTTGAGCAGATATATGAAATTACAAAGTTTATGAATTTTTATATAACTATTGTGATTTACAAAACCAAGGGAAGCATTATTGAATGTCATAACTGTCAACACTTTCACCATTCTTCTGACTCATGTAAATTGAAACCCAGATGTGTGAAGTGTGCAGGTTTACATAAGGCGGAAAACTGCTCGGGTGAGCACCTCGAAACCGTCAATTGTTGCAACTGTTCTACAATAGGGGTTCTCAACCCTATGCCCGCGGGTACCATGGCGCCCACCAATCGTTTAACCTGCGCCCTCCAAAATGGGATCACAATGAAAATGTTTTCATTTTCAATAAAATTCTACGTGAAAGTTTTCTCATTTTCTCAATGAAATAGAAATTGCGTCCAAACAGATGCCAGCACAACGCGAAATGCGACTGATCTCTATTTTACCTGCAATTAATTTTACTACCTGCAATCAATTTCTGTGGCGGATAATTCTTTGTGGAAAGCTACTGCTAGGCGTCAGAAATGCTACAATAAAATTCCACCCCTTAAGACGACAACATGATCCATTACACTGAAAGTGGTAAAGCAGAAACTCTTACCTCAGCATCTGGAATGTCAGTTTTGCACTAACAACATTCATGATCCTACAACACAACACCTTATTTCTAATCTTCATACCAATTACTCTAAAACCCCATGCATGGACAACATCATTCCAGTCATGCCGTCTGAAGTCATTGACTACATTAAAAAAATGAAGAAAAACAAAAATCCTGGTGTTGCCAACGTCAGGAATCTGATGACTAAAAAACTTCATCACAGATCATCTTCCTCGTCACTAAGATTTTTAACATTATGTTACAACGGCAACATTTTCCAAGAGCATGGAATTGGCTAAGATAATACCCATATGAAAACCTAACAAGCTGGAGTCTTACAGAGCCATCAATTAGCCTGCTGCTAACTTTCAGTATGATCTTCAAAGCAGTACTTATTAAAAATTAGCCCGTGAACTATCTTAAATGATATATTACTTAAGCTGGGAACACAGATCTATGACACATGATACAAGAGATATTTAGTCACGCAATATTCCGGAAATAATTGCGCAGGTCATTTAAACTATGATTATAAATACGTTAATAAAGAATTACCTAATTCCCCCATGCGTGCTTTTGTGGCATTAACTGGTAATTAATGTTTAGCTAACAACTCAAAGATCCATAGGGACTCGAAGAATGGTCGAGTGGGTCTCCTGCCTTTCCACATTCGTCTTTTCAGTAGAGAAGAATATAAAGAACTATCGCATTTTTCAGTACATGTTCTCGTGCTGTAAGAGGTAGCACATCTAGCCAACAGTTCGAAGATCCATGGTTCAAATCTCGGCCATGCTATAGTGGATATTGATATTTCTGACATCCAAAAAACTGAATGTATGTGTAACAAATTTAGAAGACAAAATGCTGTACAGCTTAATTCTTGTGTTCTCAGTATTTATCATTAATATTCAAGCTAACGTTCATAATAAATCAAAACCCAAGATTATGCCCAGTTTACTTTCAACTGCCTCACATAAAGACCTTCATTACATACTAAATTATTTTGTCACCTTGCTAAACTGTTAATCTCAACACTTTAATTGTCTAAAATTAAATTTATATTTCTTATTTCAAGTATTAGGGAAAGTAGATTGTTTATCATTCTGAAAATTAGTTTCAGCTTCTTCATGCTGAACTACTTGACTGACCCACGATCATCATTAATTTATTAGAACAAAGTAATACTAAGAGGGAGGAGAGTTTGACTATAGACCCTTGTATGAGTATCTGAAGGACAGCATTCGATTTGACACACATTAATTTTTCATTTTTCATACAATTATTTTTTTAAAATCCTACTTATTTGAATTATTAAATTCTGCAAAAGCTTTAAAATACACTAAACAAAATTTTCAAACCATATGTTAATAGATCCTAATAAAATACAGATAAATGCATGAAACAAAGGTTATGTTGATAATTAATAACTAAACAAAATTTCTATAAAAAATTATTTCAAATGTTCTATTACACATTATGCTCTTTTCAACTTACTTAGAGGTTGTTTCAGCATAATGTTTTTCATGTGCATTCTTTGTGCTGATATGCCTTTCTCCAATACTAAAATCACCTTAAGCTACATTTTCAGTCTTGTCTCTTGTCCTACCATTCACACATTTCAATTTCTTTGCATTGGCATCAATTGTGCAATGTCACTCAGCTGTAAGGCTTTGTACCTTGGTAACTGGAGTCTAATCCCCGATTAATTACACCACTGCTGAATAGTTCGTGCCTGGTGACTTTTGGTTACACAATAACTGGCATGTATAAGCACATACTGAAAAATCTGCATATTATTAAATTATTTTCTGGAATTTATATTTTCAAATTACCATAGCGTATAACTGATTGTGATCACCAAATTAATAATAAAAGAACTACTCTAACTCAGAGCTTAAACTGTTCCAAAGCCCACCCCTACTTTTTCAGTTTTTCAGATAAATCATAATACAAGCCGGAGTGCAGCGGAGCCTTAAATAAGAGGGCTCCTGCACTTCTTTAATGAAACTGAACCACAATTTCAGTAACAAAATTCTTTTGATCTCACAAACTGTATTTTAGTAGTAAGTACACCTTAAAAATAAATTCTAATGCATGAACACATGCCTGTTTTTTCCTGGAAAGCAAACCCTTTGATGGAAGTTCAGATTTTTAAGGAAAGAAAAGCCCCCACTCACATGTCAAAGGCTTATTCTCAAGAAGTACAGAGAATTTCCAAGAGTTCATAAATTTTCTTTTCCAGAAGTACTAGAAAAGATCAACCCTAGTTGTACTCATCCAGTGCTAGTGCCATTTTACAGAACAGAGCATCTGTAACTTTTTGAATAAATGTAGTTTAGTGCGAAGGGACGAAAACTGTACCCCATACAGAACCTTACGTTTATTCTCAGTTTATAGATCACTTCTCTGATTCAGGAGGAAATTCTCCCTTTAACTTATTGACAACTAGAATTATATTGGCAGAAGATTGTGGTCAGAAAGTGTTGGATTCTCCCCTCTTTATTTTCATGCCTGCACAGCTCCATTAAAATTTCCTTCTACATTCTCACAATGTTTCTAACATTCTTTCTATTCTCGCTGATGGCACTTTGACGTTTTATCTTTCTTCTTATTGGTCTGATGAGAAAAGGAATGGTTTTTGCTTTTATTACCAATTGCAACCAGAACCTGATTGAGCTGTTTTTGAGTTTTAGAGTGCAACTGTAATTCCAGCTGAAGCTGCAAATAAGACCATGTTCCATTTTTAATTTATTAATTATTAAATTTTTATTTCTTCACATTTCATTGAATTTTAATCATTTACTTTTAATTATTAAAAATTTCATTACTTATTTTATTTTGTCTCTCTTTCTGACGCCCTTCCACAGGGATCTAGTGCTTCTAATTTTGGAAATTAAGCCTTGCTTCAACTAATCATCCAATTAATGTTTAATACTAAATAAATGTGAGCAAGCACTTTATCAGAATTAGCATATTACAGTGCCATAAATATTCATATAATGCACAAACAGATTTCTGTACCTTCTAGAACAGAACTCCATTCATTTTTTGAATCAAAACATTTCAAAACTTCCTTGTTGAGTTCTGTAACTGCTTTGTGAAGGGTTTGATGATCATCTTCACCATCAGCTAATTCACAGGAGAGAAAGTCAGCATGACGGGATGCTACTGAACTACTAGGAATTAGTGAAGCAGTATTATTTTGACACAATTTTAGAACTTTATAAATGTCTGCACTCCAGTCAGGTGTTTTTAATCGAACTTTCAAAATGCACCCTTTCATCTGAAAAATATATTGACATAATAAGCATCAAATTCAGTGTTTTTATGAACAGTACAAAGTAATATATTTCAAATTATTCAAAAAGTTAATATAAATTTGTACTCAGCTTTAAAGACAGAAGTGAATTAATTTTAGTAATTAAAAATATAAAAATATTAATCTCATTTATTATGTTCAACAAATAAAACTCATCAGTTTAGAAAAACTAAACAAGAAAACAGAAAATAGCCCTGTCAATGTAGTCAAATTATGCATATCATATTATAGGTCTCTCTCTAAAAAACAAAACAAAACAAAATCATCTGAACTCATTTTCTACTTTAAGTAAACTTGTAATATCAAATGAATTAATAGCAAACGACTTTAGATTTCAAGTGCAAAATTACAAGCAAATAATACCAGCAATTTTCATTGCATTTTAGCCCCTACTGCCTTTGCTGCAGATTAAAAAATGCATTCAATAATTTCATTCAAGAGTTCGATAATAAAACTGATAAGTAATTTGATAGTTTCCCCCTTCACATGTACTATGCAAGTAAAAATATTTTTTCCAAAATCTTAAATTCTGCTTTAAAATAAGAAATTAGAAAACTACACCTTCATCATGCCTCTTCTCCATATCATAAAATACTCCTACACACAACTATGGCCCAAAAAAATTAGACCACTTTTTACTTTCTGGCAACTTTAAGAGTAAAATCAGCTTAACTTTTTAAAATTTATGGCTAATGGATATTGTTTGAAACCATGTTAGAGAATTTATTGATTTTGTAAGCATCATCATTGCTTTGCCAAGATGATATTGTTCCATACTACACGTTACCCCATTTCAAGAAAATTTTGTGGACCAAAGATCTAGGTTCGTATTTCCTTCCTTAGGCAACATTTCTTTTATAACTGCCTTTTGTTGCTGCTTCTAAAGTTGCCGCAATTCTATGCTGAAATAATTTTTGTTGTCCTCTAGTAATTCCCTTATGTCTTGTCTGTTAACCTCCAAGCCCATTATTTTCCTTTATGTTAAAGCTAACAAAACAGTCCTCTGTGTCTCTACCTGCAGCACAAAGTGACCATAGTTTTCTCCTAACCACATTCATGGTCCTATAAGTTTCTTGATGCCAGTGTTCGTTAATGAGAGCTAAGAAATGAAGAACATTAAAATGATGTTTCAAGAAGTGTTAGTTCTGTGTCAGAAGTTACGACATTAATGAATTAAGTTCTACTAGCAGTTAACTAACTTTATATTAATTCTTTCCTATATGGCTTCTTTTGTCACACCGCTCATTCAGCAAGGTTAAAACTAAGATGTAATCTTAACCAGCAGCTCAATGGAATTGCTGCACTCAAGGCCAGCACTAGACATTTTGCCACCCAGTGCACACTCTGCAACTTCTAAATTCTGCTGCCCAGTTTCTAAGTTCTGAAAGTTTTGCCGCCACTAAATTCTGCTGCTCAATGCGATTGCGATTACACCCGCCCTGGTTGCAATGCCATTTGCTGAAAGCAAGCTGTTCACATAGCAAAAGGTCAGATGGTATTGTAACTCTGAAAATGTTTTAGTATTGTAATCACTTCGTGACTATAGTTTAGGAGCAAGTCACTGTAACTGATAATAGACGAGAAGCTGCATCTTTTATATTATAATACCTTTAACTGTACCACAAATGATTACCGAAATAGTGGCCAATAAAATTTTGAGTTAGTTTTTCACTTTAATTTTGCATTTCATAATTCGGAGCTAACACAGGTCAAGCATTCAGAATAAATTTTGAGGTCAGGTGTTAGGTTTGACAACAAATACTTATGAAGTCTTCAAAACACCTTTGAAATTAATTAGTTGTCAACTCGCATGCTCATTACTCATCGTTTGCCAACCAAGATATTTTTTGCTCAGTAAACTGTCCCATCAGTGGCCAAGTGGTTAAGATAACTGAATACTAATAGTTCAACCTGCGTTCGAGCCTAGATGAACAGGCTGGCTCCATGGTTGGTTTGTGTGGCTTTCTCCACGTGTAACCTGAATACAACCAGTTTACCTTAAAAATTCCTCCATGAAGGCATCGTTCCTTTAGGCAGGTAATCTTAATTGTCATATTCAAAAATAATGTAATCTAACCGACCCAACTTGTTCGAAATATTTGTTTGTGATGAGAGGCATATTAAGTAAAGATACTTGTCTACTATATTTAGATTTTTGCATAGTGCACTGCACTGTGTGACTGAAATGCACTTTACCCGTATTTATGACACCTATGGTATAAAATAACATATGTAGCTAATGTCACTACTAAGTGCAGATTAAATGCCATTTTACATGATTCATTTTCTTATGCAGATGAGCAAGACAACTTTCATAATGGAGAAATAAGTACAAGCTTTTATGTACCATTGGCTGGCCATGACGTGCTAGTGTTGTGTCTACACTTAATTTGCTATAGCCACGGGTTTATAAGAAACTGAAATAATCTATACTGTGCATCACTGAAAATCATGTTTTTTAGCTATACCCTCAAAAGCTCAAAATCATCCAGAAATCTAAGTTGTTGTCTTGGTGACAACAACTCAGATTATTGACATGAATATAAAAACCAAACTAAACGATTAATTCTTATAATTTTTAATGATTTGGTGTAGGTTTTCATCAAAGTTCTTTCATCTGATGCATGAAATAGTGCATATTTATGGTATGGGCCTAAGGAACTAGCACATCATGATTAATTTAATAACCATTTTATATATAAAGAAGAAAAATTGTAAGTGTTCAGCAGTCTTCATTAGTTTCAAATATTAGCAAGAATTTACACATTTTATCTTAAATAAACTGAATAATAATTTGTCTGCTTAAGTAATTGCATATTTGAACTGTAAAAAGTACACTAGCTGGTAGACAAAGCCAAACGTTTGCTACATACTAGTAATTCACGCCACCCGAGATGGAATCCTGACGAAAGGGCTGGCTGCATGAGAGTTTGTGCAATTTCCTATATCTGTCACTTGACTGCAAGCCAGTTTTGCTTAGAAATTCCTCAACGTAGGCCACTCCATCCATAGGCAGAAAGATGGCACTTTTGTATAAAGCATAATTTTAGGTACGGGTCCATAGTACTCAAAAATTCCGCCTCAGCAAAAATTTTGGATATAGCAGTAAAAAGTAAATTTTCAAATGAACTTTGATGCAGTTTTTGACATTGAAAATTGGCATGTAAAATAATTATCAAAGTTTGAAAAATTAGAAAAAGAACTCTAACATATAAATTACTGTGAAGTTTATAAATTTAAAACGATGAAGCTATTAAAACATGCAGTTTTGAGAAGCTTTCATGCTGCAAAGTTTTGAGTTTCGCACAAACTTGGAAAACTGACTTTCTATCCTCTTTAACCTTCTAGGACGTAATTTTCAGTTGTAGAAAATCAAAACTAATTTAGGTGAAAATGGGACAAAATGATAATTAAAAAAATATTTTGATTATCATAATAACAAATATTTAAAGCAACTGAAGATACGATGCTGACAATATGTTTTTGAATTTAAACAAACTTTTTTTTCCAATATTAGTCAATTAATATGGTTCTTTAAGAAATCTTTCGAAACGATTTTTGTATATGGTATTTGAGTATTTCTCCTACCTAACTTCTTAGGGTTAGATTCTGAGAATTTAAAAAATATTATAGAAATTTGCTCCTTTGCCAGAGAAACAGCTCCTCTAACTTTTAAAATGTATTTTGTAATAAAATTGTAATAAATTTGTAATAAAATTAAATAACTTTAAACTAACTTCAATGATTAAAAATGGAAAGCTTAATAATGCATATTGTAATTGCAATAATACTGGTGTGAATTTAGAATCAGTTAACAAACCTAATTTTTAGATTTAAGCAAGGGATTTTTTAAAATTAAATTAGAACTAGTTATCTAAAATGGTAAATTTGAAAGTTAAAACCATAATATCTAAGGAGATTTGTTAATATTTAGACACGACAACTGATTTAGGGTGCACTACAAATCTGACATTTAATAGGTTGATTTATATATATAATCAGTTTTTTGTATGTCATTAATCTATTAGTTTTATGTAGGTCAAAACTGATAGATATATATTTTCTCTACTTGGAAATTTTTTAATTTCTGTGGAAAATAAACAAGATTTGGCTCATTATTCTTTTAAAAAGTCCTTAAAATCTATAATTTAATGATAAAAAAATTCCTTTTTACTTTATAGCAGATACCAGATTTTTAATTAAATATATTTTATATGCACAATTTTTACAACATCTGATAAACAAAAATGGAGGTTTGAAGTCTCAATGAAATACCCCAATAATAAGCATAAATGACTTTTTGTAGCACCCATTTTCTTGTGATGAAAGGCAAAATCCAAAACCATGCAGTTGGTGGATTTTCTTTGTTCTGTTTCAGCTTCATATATAAGGTGGGGCTGCTATTGTTCATTGTGGGGCATTGGCACTAAGAAGAAGGTCTTCTGATTAGATAAGAAAGGGGGGTCGCCAATTAAATTTTGCAGCACACTACTCTTACAGATGACTTGAGGTCTAACGAGTAACAGAGACAACAATAAAAAAGGGCGAGTTTGAACTTAGAGGGAAGTAGAAATGAATATATCTTATCAGATATTTTAAACCTAATTTTACTATATATTCTTATTGAAATGCAGGTTTCTTTTACAGAAATAATATTGTGATAGTTACCTGCAGTTTATACATGACTACTTTTCATTTGTTATGTTTTTACTAAAACTGTGTACTTCGAAAATTACATTATTCACATAATTTTCCCCTATCAATTTTTAAACTACAAAATCAGTAAAAAAAAGGGGGGAATATGTGAGGAAATGTGGTAGTTCCAATTTTGCAAAAAGTATTAGTTCACTGTTATTTTAAAATTAAAATTTTTAACATACGTATTACATTGGTAAAAGTCATTTTTTTAAAATTTCATTGTTAAAAGAAGTCCGCAATCGGGGGGGGGGAGATGCTGTTACAGTCAAACTGAATAATAAAAATAGTGCCTGGTTTCTACGTTTTTGTACCATGATTGCTTTTAATCTCACGTCAAATTTGAAATTCTCAAAAGGTATTTTTAATGCATAACTTTCTCTTGCTCTCTCTTTCTACTGAAAGTTTTAAATAAAGTTCTAATTTTTTGAAAATTTGCTTAAAAAATTTTATCTTAAGATAACATTTAGGTTTATATAGGTTAAAATTCATATATTTAGTTTTAGAAATGATATAAAATTTCAATTGCAAAAATAGTAAAAATGTCAGAGCTTTAATTTAATTAAATTTAATTAAAAAGGCATTTCTAGCAAACATAAATTTAGTGAAATTAGCATTATAAAACTCAAATTTTGAATGCTGATTTAAAAAAAGTACTCATGTGACTTTTACAGAGCTTGGCCCTTTGGCATAGCTGAGGAGTACAATCGAAATATAAAAAAAAGCGTTAGCATGTAATTTAAGAAATTTGTCCAACTTTGAGTCAAAGTATGTAGTATGTTAGAGAGCAATATTATATAATACTAATATCCTCGCTTTGGACACATGAAAAACGAAAGCTAAATTTCGTCCATCTGCTAAAAATGGGAGTTGTAGATATAAAACCATCTTTTTTACCACTGTAACTCAGGGCTATTCTTTTGCTTGTATTAGCCAAACGATCTGTGAATCTTTAATGTAAATATAAAACGTTTATAAATAGCAACGGATTTTATAATTTTATGCAGATTTTTTTATCAAACACACAAACTGAAACAGTTCAAAAATTAACCATTTATTTTTTCATCACTTTATTTAAGTACTGATTTACAATTATATTTAACATTGAATACACATGATGTTGTCCATCATTTATCAATATAAAATGTCATGTCATATATAGCATGCCCTTTAAGAGAACCTAGGGTGTGCCCTTCCCCACTACCATTTCGGTTAAGCAGAGTTTTACTGCATTAGTTATGTAGTAAATAAATTTTACATTTTTCAAAAGGATCTTGAATTGGAGCTTAGAACCAAACCTTCGAGAAGTCTGACTGACCTGATCTCTCATTCTTTAAAACATGCTCTAATTTTAAGAAATTCATTTTTTCTTTTGTATATTGCCTGTTTCAAAATACCACATTTGTACATTGCTTGTATTTTGCCTACCATTTCCTTACAATGTAAGCAATACTGAAATTTTGCAGGGAGGATTTTAAAAGGAAATCATAATATAAGAACACTTTTATTCAGAGACATGTTAAAGTGGCATTGAATCTGTGATATAAATAAAGAGTTCCAATCATTACAATTTTCTGCAATGTCTTCAAAAATCATTTCTCATTCCTTGCAAAAGAAATCCTATTATAAGCACACTAAAATTCAGAGAAATGTTAATTTGCACAACCTGGATTGAATCTGTGATATAAATAAAGAGTTCCAACCATTACAAATTTTTGCAGTTTTTACAAAAACCATCTCTCATTCCTTGCACTTTAAACAAAAGTCCCATTATAGGCATATAGGTCTAGCCAGACTTTTTTTTCGATTGTAACTTGTTTGTGTTCATTCATGTACTGAAACTGTATTAGTTCTTTTTGAAATTTTCGAAAGAAAGCATTGGTATGCCAGATAGGAATGTCTACGAAACACATAGTATAGAAATCGTTAATGGCACAAGCAAATAATTGTAAAACAAAATTTAAAGCCTGAATGTAATAATAAATTAAATGGTTTGTGCACACATTTCCCATACTTGTTTTTACAGGTATTTTCTCTGCAACATCATACATAATTCTAACCATGTAGTCCATCATACATAATTCTAACCAATTTTCATTCTAAAATTTTCTAAAGTCTTCTGTAATTTTGACAACATATTTACACTCTGCTTGAGCTTAGCAATTTGCTCTAAGATCATAAAAAGGTACGACTATTCCTTGGCACTTCCATTTACTATTTACATATTTGAGACAAATAAACAACCATGATTAATTGATAGAATCTGTGATTTCATACATAAAACTTGAAACAGCAGAGAAATTGTTTTCTCTTTCTTCACAGCATCTATAAGAATTTCTAACATGAAATTCAAAAGATCATTTTGAATAGTAGGTAGTGTGTCACAAAATGTTGCTCTTTTACAAAATATAATATATTTTCAAAGAAAATTTAGCAATATCACATTTCTCTCTATATTTACACTAGAATCAATTAGCTCACTATGGTTTCTGAATAGCAGTTCTTGCTTTCCAAAGAAATATACACTGTAAATACATCATTTCAAAACTCCTTATTTTTAGTTATGCCTTCATTACTAAACTTCACAGATTTTCCCTTCATGATTAAAAGAAAATCTATTTTTGATGAAGAAAGCTTTAATGCTGCAAATATACACTTGCACAAAATTAAGAGAATTGCCATATTACACCAAATTTCTGAAAAACTAATGGGCAGATTTTAATGAAATTTGGTGTGAATCCACACTTATAATGGAGAAAGAGGTGCACCATTCAAAAGCCTTTTTATGTATGCAAGATTATCAGTAAAGTCATAGTGCATATGTGTCGAAACTCCATACTGTGCTATAACACTGAAAATAAGTCTAATATAGGGTATGGCACCTTCTTGCAGCCAGACAGGTCATGCAGCATTATGGCATCCCGGACAGGAGAAAGTTGAAGAGCTCCTGTGGAAGCAAATCCCACTCTGCAGCAAAGCAGTTTTCAACTCCGGAATGGTTCTTGGAAGACAATGGCAAGATGAAATTGCCCTCCCGAGAGCGTCCCATACATGCTGTATAGGATTTAAGGTCAAGCGATTTGGCTGATTAATACATGCAGCAAATATCCTCACTTTCTAAGTAATCATTAACCACTCAGCCCTAGGCGGATGACGGCTGTCGTCCATTAATAGGAACCCATGGCAAGCTGTGCCCCTGAAAAGTCAAACACAGACCTCTAAAATCTCCTCTCTGTACCTCACAGCAGGCAGGAAACCTTTGTCAAACACATAGAGGGGTGGCTGTCCAACATAATGCCTGCCCAAACCATTACACCTCCACCATTGTAATGATCCTTAAGGCCAGGATATTTGGCTAGGCAGCTTATGCAGCGAATATCCTCACTTTCCAAGTAATGATTAACCAGCTGAGGCCTATGTGGACGAGCGCTGTTGTCCATTAACAGGAACCAAGGACCAACTGCACCCCTGAAAAGTCAAACATATAGCTCTAAAATCTCCTCTCTGTACCTCATAGCAATCAGGGAGCCTTTGTCAAACACATAGAGGAGTGCGGCTGTCCAACATAATGGCTGCCCAAATCATTACACCTCCATCACCATAATGATCCTTTTCCCTGATGAAGGGCAGATGGTAGCATGTTCCAGGCTTTCTCCAGGTACAATACAAGTATGCTGAGAATCAGTGTCCATCTGCAAAAATATCCAGTGTTTTGAAACTGTTACCAAAAATCACATGCAAGACCAAGCATTACATAGAGCTCTGTAATCACCTGTGTTTGTGATTGGCCTGCCTCCAATACACTAACAATTCTCAATCTCATTCCATCTATCGTTTACCTGGCACCTTATAATATTTACCCAACTCTTGCAAGAAACACGGAGAATGTCATGAAAGAGTACAAGCACTAAAAAAGCCGAAAACCCCACATTCGCAACCCCACATTCCCTTCACAATCACAGCTCCGCAGACATGCACATGCACACTTACAAACTGACTGAGAATCTGTGTAACTCTTTGGTGGCATAATTACTACCTATGGTTCAATACTTTTTGTAAAAATAGATAAAATTTGCAAGTTACTTAATTTTGTATATGAGGGTATATTGTCTTAAAGCCAGTGATAGAACAGAAAAATTTATGCGTTTTAATATTATTTTAGTTTTTAAAAATAATTAAACATTTTAATACCTCAAGCAAAGATTAAAAACTAAAGAGTTTTTCAATTAGGTCCTTTGTTACACTTTCAGTTACATTTTCAATATTTTTTAAAAATATTTATAAAAATGATACTGCACCGTCTTACAAACCGTCTTACACGGTCATATAACTCTGAAAAAGAAATTTAAATCCTATGTCCCTAACACAGTACTACATTTTTATAACATTGTAATTTTTTTTTATGGCAAAACTCTCACCAACTACCTGATGCCACTGTAGAGCACATTCTAATGGAAATTGATGCTTTCCACAAGGCCATTTAAACTTCCAAAACCCATGCAGCCACCCCAATTAGTCACTGAAAACCAAGTTCAAATGCATAGCAATCTTGCCTACTTAACTCTTGATGAATCCACTTTAAGACACATTATTTCATAATAAAAATCCCTTTTCTTTAGGGAACAAAACATGCTTTCCAAAGAAATACAAATAATTGCTTAAATTTTAAAATAATATATTTGTTTCACGTGGTAAACTTCATCATTATCAATTATATAGGCCTTTAACACATTTGACTAAAGGTAGAATATACTTAAGAATGTATGGGGAGTTAAAACAGTGTCTTTTTAAGGCCTCCCATGTCAGTTTTCTTGTCTTTGCCTCCCAAGAACATGCTGAGGAGGATTTAGGATACCATGCAATTAGACCCTAATCCCAAGCTTCAAGGTCAGAGTTGCTTAACAGGGACTGACTAAAGGATGAATCTATTTCTTGTAAAATTAACCTAGAAACTTCATTTTAATAGCTATGCAGCCTTTGTTTATGAAAAACATTCTGGAACCAAAATATCTATGTATACTTTGAAGTTGATGCTTCATATCATATAAAACTCTAACAAAAGTTTATGGTGTACAATTAAGAATATTTAATTTTTCATTTTTATGTGCTAATTGCAACCTATATATATTTCATAATTAGCAAGTTAGAAGAAAATTCAATTACATAGTGACGCAATAAAATTCTATAATAAATGTTAAAATAAAAGTAATCTGATGAGAAATTAAACTGAGACAATGTTTTCAGAGATGAAAATAGAGTTTAACTGATGAAAAATTACCTCTTTGTCATTATAATCTAAAGCTTCTAGAGCAAACTTCACTTCTTTAAATATTACATATACTTCATCAAAACCAATAATTCTGCAATAAATATGAAACATTTTACATTTCTGAAGAAACAAGTACTCAAAACAGATGCTTTCATAAACTAATTAATACAAAATTCTTGTGAAATATAGTGATATAAAAATGCATACCTCATATGTGAAACTTTTTCCTTAAATATTTCATGTAGAAGTCTATATTTAAAGTCTTCTTTTAAAAACATTTCAGGATTTACACTTTTGTTTTCAAATCTAACAATAATAGTGCCATCAGGTGGACCAGATTCAATAAGTTCTTGAAATATTTCCAGTCTCTTTGGGCCATTGATATGCAGAACTTCAACATCAATTAATGCAATAACAGGTCTAAAAGAATTTTAAAGATTTTACAATATACAATCTATTTCAATACTGAAACTTGTATTGTTAATTTAAAATGCACATACAAAAAATGCATTGTATTCCATTTTAACAGCAAATCTTTGTATTATGGAAAAACATTCCTACTGAATTATTTTTATTGCTGGTACCTGAAAGCAGGAAAATCTGTAAGTTTTACAATTAATCAGCTGATTTAATCTACAGCAATCTATGAAATTTGTATTTCAGTGAATTCATAAAGTATATTAATGAAAAAATGCATAAGATTACTGGAAAGGATATTTAAAAGAATTTCAATACCTAAGTTACAATTATACTTATCAAAAAGTTCTAAGAATACCTAATCCTGAATATAAAGGTCTGCTTTTGAACTGTCATTATCACATTATTCTTTAGTTGGATCACAAAAGAGCATTTGTTCCTAATATAGATGAAACGAAGACACCTGATTTGGGGATATTTATAAAGAATATAGCCTCCTCCATATCACTTCTTATATGAAAGAAATGTTACTCTCAGTTTTCGTCAGACTCAAGACATAAGCCATAACTTTCAGCCTGAATGACG
>KK119156.1:462492-520860 GCA_000611955.2 Stegodyphus mimosarum
CCCTACACCTAAAACCTTGCAATTTTTTTAAATGTAGACCGACTTCACGTCATAGGTTTTGCTATTACTACATCTTAACTTGTTGGCATGACAGTTCTCAATAACAATGGCTCTAGATTCAGCATTTATTCTGAAGTTACTTGGTGTTGTTTTATGAATTTTCAACTGTTTAAATACTCATTAAAACCTACATCAATGTATACTGCCCGACATAGAAAATGAAACATCATGAAGGATACTTAGACAAAGCATGCATATGAAAATAAGAGCTGTTTATTTATACACTGGTGAAATAAATTAAGAGAATTTGCATATTTTATCGAATTGCATTAAAAGAACTGAACTGAAGGAAAAACCACTGCTTCTAGATAAAAATGGAAATCTTCTACGGCAAATACGTAAGCGCACACTTATGTGTAAGCGAAGCCAGTAGAAAAACAGGCTTTATAAGCGCCCTTAGGGTAAGACGATTTGCGTTCGCTAGCACACCTCGGCGAATTTCTTGATGTTACCTTGCAACAATCGGTTAAATTCACATCGGAACAGTAAAAATGAGTAACCACCAACGTTTAGATGATGGAATGAGGTAGCGAAATGTGGGACGGCTAGACGTAGGCCAATCGCAAGTCAAGATATGCAGAGAGTTTAATTTAACGCCCAGCCTCATGTGTAACCTATGGAAACAGTTCCAGGATAAGGGATCCATCGAGAGAAAATCTGGGCAAGGTCGTCCAAGAGCCACGACGGCCAGAGAAGATCGCTATTTTTCCATTTTAGCGAGGCATAACAGAGGGGCTACAGCTTCTCAGCTCTCTCGGGACCTGTATGGCAGCCACAGAAACCCGTGTAACAAGGGTAACTGCTTCCAAAAGTCTGAATGAGAGAGGGTTGTTTGCCAGAAGACCGGCTGTTTGCGTCCCGCTCACGTCTACGGGCAGTCGAGTTCGATTAGCATGGTGCAGGCAGCTTAGTGATTGGAGTACGGAGCAATGGGCGACCATTCTGTTCAGCGACGTGTCCCATTTCAGCCTAAAAACCGATTCCCGCCGTACTTTCATATGGAGAGAGCCAGGGACCCGCTACCTACCTTTAAATGTCCGCGAAATCAACAATTATGGCGGTGGTGGTGTAATGGTCTGAGCAGGCATTATGTTGGATGGCCACACACCTCCCCACGTCTTTGACAGAGGTTCTGTGACTGGTGTGAGGTATAGGGATGAGATCTTGGAGCCTTATGTTCGTCTTTTCCGGGGTGCAGTGGGCCCCGAGTTCATCTTACAGGACGATACCGTGAAGCCACATACTCTTCTGGTCGACGAGTTTCTCAAAAGTGAGGGTATTCGCCGGATGGATTGCCCAGGCAAGTCTCCAGACATCAACCCTATAGAGCATATCTGGGACGCTCTGGGGAGGGCAATTGCAACTCGCAACACCCCTCCGAGAATCATCCAGGAACTTAAAACAGCGTTGCTGAATGAGTGGGACCAATTCCCATAGGCACTGATAAACTGCCAAATTTCCAGTATGACATCACGCTGCGAGGCCTGTATGGCTGTAAGAGGGGACCATACCCCTATTAAGCCATTTTTTTGTGTCTTCTGCAATCGCTGTTTCAGACCGTTAGACTCCCACGAGTGTTACACACGAAAATGTGTGTCTATTATAACTGTTAAATCTTTATTTTGTTTGTATTATATCAACCTATGTTCACACTAAATTTTACTAAAATCTGTCCAGTAGTTCTGGTGATCGTAGATCAAATGTGAAAATTCTCTTAATTTCTTTGCAGAGTGTAGAAAGATAAATTTATACACTGCTAAAATATACAAGGAATCAGTAAAATGTATGACCACCTCTCGCGGCGATGCAAGCTGCAATCCTACGAGATACAGGTTCAATTAATGTGCAGATAGTGTCCTGAGGGATGGAACAATATATGCTCTGAACTCTCTTCCAAAGTTCCTCCTTCGATAACAGATGGGGCAGAGCAGACAAGCGACGATCAGTCACATTCCAGATACGCTCGAACAACGAAAGGTCAGACGACACCCCAGCAAAGGAAGCAATGGCGCATGCTGAAAGGCTAGTCGGCTAACGACTGCCGTGTGCGGTATCGCCTTGCCCTGCTGGAAAATACTATTTCTGCAGCCGCTGAAGGTAAGGCAGCACAACCGGTTTTAGAACCTCATCAACGTATCGTTGTGGTGTGAATGTGCCTCTGATGCGTAACAGGGGTGACTAGGTATCATGACTGATGGTACCCCAAACCATTATGCCACGCTGAGGAGCGGAATGGTGTTTAGCAATAGTAGTTGGATTGGCCCTATCCCTTCCCGACGACTCCAGACTGTTAACCAGTGACTATCATCAGACAAACAAAACCGAGACTCATCGCTGAATATCATAATGTGCCATTCAGACGTCCAAATGGCTCACTGATGACACCATCGTAGTCTTTCACGTCGATAGTCTGCCGTTAATGGTAGTCTTCTCAAAGAGCGGCTTGTGTGCACGCTGCTTTCAGTCAAATTTTGAGAAACTGTTCTTCCAGATACTGCAGCATCCAAAGCTCCCTGCACATTCTGCAAAATGTTTATAGCAATCAATTGTGGAACTGCCACCGCTTCTCTTCGTATGCGTTTATCTATGCGTTTTGTAGTACAAGTAAATGGGCTTGGTCTTTCACGACTACTTACATTTCCTTCATCGATCCATTTAGACAAAATTCTATGCACAGTGGCTACATCTACGTGCATTTCAGCAGCGATACAACGGTAAGAAAACCAACCGTACATAAGCCTAAAATCTGCCCCCTGGTAAAACTGTCCGTTTGCCGGAAATGCCTTCGGCGTCTTCGTCCAGGCATCTTTTCATTCACGTGTCTTCTGGAACGCTGAACTTCTCAAAATTCTGGATTCCCTAAACAGCAGAAAGTAGCGACTGCAACTATATCAATATGGCAGGGAATTACTGAATAAATGAATATTAAGTGCCATGTTTCAGAATGCTTTACTGCGGCGTATACACCACGGCGGCTTACTATCCGAAATTACGGTAGCTTCATTTTAGATGCCATTTTGCAACATCAGTTTTAGGTATTTCTGCTCTTCTACGTATTACTCATAGTTATGAGTAAATGCTTTCGCTGTTGCAATGGTACATCTTATATTACAGTACAAAGCCCGAGATCCGGAATGCAATGAAATATGGAGAAGCGGTAATAAATGAAGATGATATAACAGAAGTTTTTCATTGCAATGAACAATGCCTCAATCATCAATCAATTAACGGGTGGTGAAATCTGTAGTATGGTTCCTAGATCCAGAAAATACAGCTACCAATAGTGAAGAAAGTGACAGAGGTTACTGAAAACGAAAAAATTCCGATTGACAAGTTAGTCGACACAGCAATTACAGGATTTGAACAACGGAACTTTGTGACTGTGTAGAGACATTAGGTTATTTCGAAGCAGGAGACATGAAAAATATACAATTCCTTCGCCGGGAATCGAACCACGGACCTCTGAAATACCGGCTCAGTGTGCTGACCATTACACCACGAAGGCACGCTAAGAATGTGGGAGATATACCTTATATACTCCCCTTTTTAAAGGGCGACTAGGGTTTTAGGGGACCTAGTCGCCAAATCCTGGGTGTGGAGAGTCATCAACCACAACCCTTTTTGTTCGGGCGCCAGTGTAGAGACATTAGGTATTTTTTTTTGGAACAAGAGAGATGAAAAATATGCACTGCCTTCGCCGGGAATCGAACCACGGACCTCTGAAATACCGGCTCAGTGTGCTGACCATTACACCACGAAGGCACGCTAAGAATGTGGGAGACATACCTTATAACTGAACAAGAAATTATGTCTACCGACATAACTAAAGAGAAAGTATTAGCATAAAAAACGAAGCAACTTACATTGAAAGAAATGTTTAATAAGGCAAAGAAATAAATATCAAGCTTTTTTTGTGCATTTTGATACCCGCTAGATCATAATACTTCATTATTTCCCAAATCAAGATTTCGCATTTTTAATTTTATAATTTCTACATGCCATCTTACTAGATTTAAACTGATGAACTAATATCCGGAAAAATCCTAAATACGGAATTGCTGAAGTCCCGAAGAGTCCGGATCTGGGACTTTCTACTGTACTTTGTGCGCATACAAAATTTCATCAATTTCTGTCGGTCATGTTTTGAGAAACTACAAATAAATGTATTTATTCTCTTAATTTTGAACACAAGTGCCCATATCCAGAAAGAGAATCTATAAAGGTGCCGAAATTTTCTTTGAACCAAAAGGTTTCTAGGCTAGAGGCGTCAGATGCCACTGCGCTGAATTTGCATCTACCTCCCAAACTGAAAATTTTACCGGCCGTAGAAAACAGTTTGCATACAGTAAGTATTAAGAGAACAACTTAAAGCCTTTTGTATGTAAAGGATCAGTAATTTTAATTTATCTCATGTGAAATGAAAGATTAGTTTCTGGAATTTTTGTTAATGAACACAGAGGCAATCATGATGAATCTACACTTTTAATTTTACTTTTTCAACAATCTTATTTTGGTTCCCTGACAAAAGCCCACTGGACGAAAGAGCGGGCTACAAAAGTCCCCCCAAAAAAAACCCCACTGTGATAATTGCCCACGCGAGAAATACCCACACCGATGAAAGCGTACATTGATAAAAACCCACAATGATAAAAGCCCACATAATCAAAAGGACACATGATTGTTATCACCATAAAATGTATTTATTTCAATTATAGTAAATGGAGTATTTAGATCTGAATTTTAATGTCTCAAAAATATGTCTGTTTGTATATTTTATCACTACTTTATTTCTTTATTTTATTTGGTTAAAAAAAACTTTCTGCTTTCTGATTAAGTGATTAGCTATAATGTTCCGATGACATATTTGAAAATGCATTTTATTATTTATTTACTTATTTAACCTTAATATGTGTATGTGAAAATAAAAAATATCATTGTGAAGTTCCTCACATGATATTTTTAGTTCCTTACATGATTATTTAAGTAATATGGCTGAGATTAAATATAATTATGTTTTATTATTAAAACTATTAACGTTGAATTTTATTTTCTTCCTTTTTGGTTTTTAGCATAGTTAAAACAGTTTTATGTAATTAAGCACAATGAAAACTGGGTTAAGAGATATTTTACTCTTTACTTTAGACTGCTTACTATTAAAGTTTAAAAATATTTCTGATTGAAAGCTTTTTTGAATGTAACAATTATAATTTGGCAATTTTTTAGACATATTTTCTTTTAGATTTTTGAATAAATTAAAACCGTTAGCTGATACCCTATCAGAAAATGAATTCCAAGTGTAACATCTTTTAACTACAGCAATTTGGAATATAAGTGTTTTTTAATTTTCACTTTCTTTCTTACTTTCTTTTTTTGGAGGGGAGGATAAGGGATGGAACAACTCTTACCATTCAAGATAGGCGGACATATCTACAAATTTAAATACATTCACCTCAAACCATAGTAATACATATGTAGCCTGTTATTAGAGTTTGTGAAGATTTGTAACTACATCAATGCATATTATATAGAGTCATCAAACTCAAAGTTTGCTGTTTTCAGATTCTAAGTATACATATTATATAAATTCATCATTCATTAATAGTATTATGTATAGTAACTGAAAATTAGTATTAATGTTTCAAATTGTAATTTTTTAATAATTTGTCTTGCATTTGCTGTATATTTGTTAAAGACATTTTGGATACCAGTTATATACCATGAAAAATATACATAAAGCAGTTAATCTTATATAACAGCTGATTGTGAAAGAAAAATTACAGTTATACTGCTCTTAAATCTCCCTAGTGTAAATAGCCAATAGAAGATAGTGTAAATAGAATAGAATTGAAAATAGCAGATTAAGTCTTAGATGAGATTCATTCTACCAATCAAATATGTTTTTTCACCTTTAGAATGTAATATATGTAAGTATACATACTACCTTATCTCAACAAATGCTCAAAATTTTTTCTCTTTTGAAATAAATAGAATTTTTTTCTGAAACTAATCCCATTAAAAAGTAGAATTTTACTTAATTTTTATATTTGAATGTCAACTTCAAGCGTGGAACTAACAAACAAGTTATACAGTCTAATCGTTCGCAGAAGCATGCAAAGTGTCAATGACCATCTGTAAGATTGCTGGTGACTTTTCACTAGCGAGCGGTAAAATCACAGTAGACTGGTAGTTCGGTCCAAAGTTCGAATCCCAAGAACGGGCTGGCTGCATGGGCGATTTCGTGGATTTTCTTATGTCTAATGTGTATACGAGCCAGTTTCTCTTAGAAAGTCCTCCATGAAGGCATCTCTTCCCTCAGGCAGATAGCCCTTGAGGCTTTTGACGTAATCACATAAACCAAGCCGAACCAAACTCATAGTCAACATGGCGTTCAGTAACAACAGAACAAGGATAAAGGTTGAAACCTTTTATTCAACAGAGCTATTTATTTACAAGAGCACACTTTGTGCTTAACATATAGACCAATGCTTGTGGTGTTATATTACATTACGTAGAAGTGAAGGGGCCACCTAATATTTACCCGAAGTAAGCAAGTATTAGCCCAGCACACTGACTAGAAAACCAACAACCTTCCGGCGCCCGAGAGTCATGATGAAATTGTGACTCCAACACTGCAAGTTCTGCCACTGATGGCGGCATCAACAGCACTCCTACCTTTCAACGTTAAATTAGTTCAAGTAAAATGCATTACACTGCATGATATACAGCGCGATACAGGTGTACAGGTGCATGTTTTATGGCGTTAACTATTGTAATGGGTACACGCATCATGTTTCACGATTTTATATATTGCAGTAGATAGAGGCATGATGTTCCCAAGTTACAAATCAGTTTTGCAAACACGATCTGTTTACATCAGTGTTTACTATCAGAATTAAGTTAAAACTATAAAACTGTTTGCACAGCTTACTTCATTCTGCATATTTATGCTTACTGCGTACATTTAAGTATTGTTGCTTAGCTGTGCTGATACTTTAGCGACTCAGTTTTGACGAATGAGTTGCTAAAGTAATAGCACAACTATACAACAATAGTTAAATTGTTGTATTGCTACTTTAACAACTCAATCGTCAAAATACTGAGTTGCTAAAGTCTCAGCACAACTAATAAACTTGATATTTCAAGCTAATAAATTAAATAGCAGAGTTCAAGATTAGCCTAACAGGCTTGCTCAGATAATTAATTTAATGGCATGTTTAATGAAACGGCCGCAAATGGCGAAACCCTGGCAGCAGAAGTCAACTTAGCCAATACTTGCATTCACTTTCTGTCTCAAAAGTTTCGCCTTAATACTCTTAACTCATTTGCATCCTAAACACGTTTACCTACTAACTCATTTACATTCTGGTGAGGAAGCGGAAGTAGAATTGGCAGTACAGGTTGAATAATACGTAACAGGATAGTAATATCCCCTCCTTTCAACATGCCTTCGTGGTGTAACGGTCAACACACTTGGCGCCTATTTGAGAAGTCCAGGTTCGAGTCCCGGCAAAGGAATTGCTCATTTTTCACGTCTCTAGCATCAAAAAAGTCCTAATGACTCTACAGTGGCGCCCTATTTTCATAAAAAAAAAGTGGATGATGATTCTTCCCCACAGATTTCGTAATTGGATTCCCTAACCCCCAGTTATCGTTTAAAAAGGGTAATTTTCTCTCGCCTTTCAGCATGCCTTCGTAGTGTAATGGTTAGCACACCCGGCGCCTATTTCAGAGGTCCAGCTTCGAGTTCCAATGAGGGCATTGCTTATTTTCCATGTCTTCTACATTAAAAAAAAACAAACTAATGACTCTACAGTAAGAACTAAAGATCCATAAAGTAAAAAATTCTATATTTAATTCAAGTTGGCTTAGTCTAGATCAGTGGTTCTAATGTACCCTTTTCACCATTGCTAGAGGATCATTCAACATTTCCTCCCCAAAATGTGAAAAATATATATGCATTTATTTAAATATAGATTATTTTTAATGCATTTTATAAATTAAACAAGTAATGAAAGTGAAAAAAAATGTTGATAACTACTAAAATTTGAACAAAGGTGGTTCTTTATATTCCTAAAACTAAATACTTAACATGTAAACAAAAGGTTTACTAGATACTTTATTATTACCCCCTGAAACTATGAAATTACTCCTAGGGTTGTTCCTCCTGACTGAGAGAGAACCCAAATTCTAGACTGAATTAGTTTTTAATAGTGACTGAATGCAGAGATCATTTGTCATACTTACTTTATACTAATTTTTGTTAAGTAAAACTTCGGATTAAATGCATATTTTTTTAAATAAAAATTAAAACAGAAATTAAAAAAATATATTTAAAATTTCATGCTTAATTCAAAAATGTTTACTTGGTAGCCAGGCCTAATAGACCAAATTTGAATTATACCTTACTTTTTCTTACTAACAACTGTTTAATGAATTATTCTTAGGCATGAACCTTAAACACTGATGAAACATTTCATGCTAGAAAACAAGATAATTGAAACTTTTGAATTCATTCAATAAGGGAAAAAATTTATTCAAAACGTAGCTCCTTTATTATGCATTTTTTCTACTAGATTGATTACACATGAGGTTTATAAGAAATATTTCCTACAAATTATGTGGCCACTAATTTCTGTTTTGACAGAATATGAAATTTGTATAGGGCAAACAATGCATTTCGAGGTGAAAATGACCTTAATTTGATATTTCTTCTAAACAATAAATTTTTACATGATATGTGTTCCTTTTTATTAAACTAGGTGAAATAATATTTAAGAATTTAGAAAAGTTTCCGAAACTTCTGCATGAAGAAAAATTAACAAGTAGAAAATTAGCACCTAGTGCTGCTAAATTTTATAATCGAATTTGGGAAATTAAAAATTAAAATAGCATTTTCTTAGGATCTGTAAGAACTATAATCCCTAACCTATTCCTTATTTTCATGAACTTTGCAAGAAATATTTTAAAATATTGGAATAGAAAAGGTAAATACATATAAAAAGTACTAGAGTTTTCCTTTGCTAATCTCTTTCATTCAAAGCTTCAAAAAGAACTTGCCAAGGAAAAAGTGCTTTGAAGCCTTAAACAATAAAAACAAGTTTCGTTCTGACAAATCCACTGAGACTTCAAACATTCTATCTATCTCAAAATTTCTTGTATTTAAAAAAATTTTTTCAAGCAACTAAAACTATGACTTAAAGCTTCTCATTAAATCTGTATCTTTTCCTTACTTGTTCTTGTTGTCCGAATACAAAAATATAACAGAGGAGTAAATTGTGACTAAGTTGAAACAATGATTACAAGTAAAAAGTGATACATAAAAAGTGTAAAAATATACACGCTAACGCTAAATGAATTTTGTCTAACATGGAATTTTTTTTTTAAAATTAAAAATTCATATGAATTGTAATTAGTGCTCAAATTTTTTCTTACTAGAAAATAAATTTGATTGTCTTGTACAAAGGTAAAAAAAGGGCCTGGTTCGAATGCGTAAATAAATATACTTTGTGCTAAAGTAAAATCCGTGAAAGAAAAGGTAGAGTAAATTGTTAAAATCGAGGGGAAAACTTATGAAAAATTAAGTGCACACCTGATAGTGTTGCAGCCTCTCCTCCAAATAAATTGTGAAAAGTTTGGATGCTGCAGGGTTGTCAACTGCATTGGCAACCAGAAAATAGAAACAGTCAATTTCCACAAATGGCAGAGCGTTCAAAACAGTAAAGGGATTAGTAATCTTGTTGCTATGCCTATGAGCTGAAGAAAGAAGGGTCCAGTTGGTGGGGGGGGAGGTTACTGTGTGGAAGAAGGACTAGATGAATGACAAAAATGACATCTTGTGAAGTTGCAATTTGAGACGAGAAATGAAAAAAAATGTCAAGTACTATTGAAGTTTGGCCAGAAAGTTGTGGAAATGGAAAAATGTACTTGTTAGTAAAAAGTTGTCATTTTTCACACATTCGAGCTATAAAAACGTGTTTCAGAAATGAAAAATCTCTTTTTTTGAGTAACAGGAAAGTGGCCAGTAAATTATGAGAGTATTTATATATATGTTAAAAATATATAAAAAAATAATTTACTGTATTTGTACGCCAAAGATAAGGTTCTTTAGACGTAAATTACATACATACATTAAATTCCTGTAAAAGTCATCCATCATCTGCCTCCATTTTCAAAAAAATTTCATGTCACTTGTTACAAAGAAATTAAAGATTAAGGTAATGCCAGCTTTTTTAAGTGAAAATGATATTACTGAATTGGGAATTTTATTATTGTGGAGTATATTAATGAAGTAGTAAATTTCTTTTTGCAGAAATTCTGTATCATTGTTGATTCTTTTGATTCTGAGCAGTTGGAAATTAATGGTATTTATAATGACCTTTTTTCATATGTTAGATGTCCAATTGGTCAGTTTGAACGTGTTAAATTTGAATTCTCTTCGTTTACCGTAAATTTTAAATTTTCCGATAATCAATGATATATAAATCTAGGTAGAGTACATTGTTTTGCTGTGGGCTTGTATAGTGCGAGGAGAAAAAATGGGACGGTTCTACATCTCCCCTTTTACTGGGCTGACTGACGAAATTCAAATTGCGTTTTTCCTGTCTCGGAAGCGTGACTTAGGATATGTATTACATTTATATACAGCATTGTTCTAATATAGGTATTTTGACACAAAATCGGACTTTTTCTGAAAAGATATGACTTTTTTTTTCCATATTTCCACTGTGCGACTCAAATTATGCCTAACTGCCAAGTTTTGTAAAAATCGCACGAGTAGATTTTAAAAAATTTTGCTCTCAAAATTTTAGCTCTTCAATGTTAATTGAATTTGGTACATATTTTTAATCTTTCATTTTTTATTAAACTTATTTGATTCTTCCTTTCACATTTCGAAATTTAGGTTCATTTCGAATAAAATTCACCCATTTTTTATGATTTACTTTTTAAATTTGTATTTTAAAATATTTTTATACACTTTTCGAAAAAGATTTTAAATATAATCTATACAGTTTTTACCATCATCTTAAACTTGATGTATCTCTAAGCATACATGCAAAAAATTAGAGTTTTTAGAAGTATCATTTTTTGTGCAAATTTTAATATATAACAATTAAATTTTTTAGAAACAGTTGAATAGTTTTAAATTTAAACAACGGTTTGGCTTCGATATAACTGATATATTTAATTAGTTTCATCAAAAAGTTGTTAGAGACACTATCTAATCAAGAACTAGCATATTTTTCCACTCTATAGTTCTACTGCTAAAACAGTGAATTATCCCTTTAAAATGGTAAAGAAATATTCTCAAATCATCTTCAGTAATATTTCATTCCTTTCATTTTCCAGTTACTGAAAACATTTAAAATATTTGAAATTCTAGCTAAATCCTGAGATAAAAATAATGCAAGAAATAGAGAGTGCAAGAAAGATTTTTTTTACTTCAAGCGGAATTTCAGATAGTGTTATTTTCTAGTAACTCATAAAAAATACCTTAAATCCTCTTTAATTTATTTCTCATCAACCTGAAATGCTGTCATGCCACCCCCCTCCCTTCTGAGCGTGGCAGTAAGAAAGAAAGGAGGGGCCAAACTTGCCCTACAAATGAAGCACTGCTCCGAGGTTTCACTCTCCAGATGGGGTGTTTTTTGTTTATGTTCAAAAGCTCATAAAAGAAACACTCATTGTGTGATGGATAATAACAATTTGTATAGTTTAGTGACATTTAAGCAAATATCACATCTTTTATTATTCATGGTAATATAATTTTATTATATTATCTTGGTTATTTTTCGATAACTAACAACAGCGATTTTGATTATGAATTTGTTTTATAAAATTCTAAGCTGTTGAGCTACAAAAATATAGATTTTACTAAAAATGTTATGCTTAAAGAATGAAAAACGGTACTTTTAAAATTGTACACGTCTTTCAATACCTTCGATAGAGTATTCGTTACTTTTATTTTATGTTCCGACCACCTAAATGTTTTAAATAAAATTAATTTTTTTTGCCATCCACATATTATTGTAACATGTGCTTTTTAAAAAATTTTAGAAGAGACGCTTTATAGTTGCTCATTTTAAACTCATCATTTAATTTTTATAGAACTGAAAAATAATCACTTTGGGTTTACACTTTAATTACTTATTTGAGTCAATTAAAAAATAAAATTGCCACTAAATGCTGCAGTCCTTGTCAAACTTAATAAATATACACATAGTTTAAAATTATATACAGTTTTACACAAATGTGTGGAACAGAAGACGGATACATTTGCGAATTCGGCGGAAGTACCATGTGTGGTCAAGATGATATGACCATGTGAATGTGCCACATCATCAAGACATCTTATTAAGAATTTGAAAATGGGGTAATTGATGGAGGTGAAAATTATTTGTGTATGCTGCCAAAGGAGGTCCGATCATGAATGATCCTCTTACTGATTCCATATTGTTAACTTTTTCCCACGCAAGTCTTTTTTTCTCAGAAATTCGAGGTTCATACTCACTTTTTAATATATGCAGGTCTCATTCATAAGCAAAGAATGGCTAACTGGAACACATTACAAAATGTAATGTCGTTTAAATGTGAAATGGATAGTTATTTTTTATTATATTATCAGAGAATTATTAAACTGGGTAAAATCGCCAGAAAAGGTATTAAATACTCTGCCAAAATATATTTACTATAAGATTTGAATTTGATAATAAATGTATTCTAAAGCGTGTTATAAGTCAAAAATTTGAAACTTGACGGCTAAATGTAAATATAAAATTATGCACGTTAAAATATTTTTAATTAGGCACATAGGTCAGCTTAAGCTTTTATTAAATCGAGAAAGGCATGCAAGGGCTATCTGCCCTTGCAGATGTAAGGCTTGTAAGGGCTATCTGCCTAAAGGGAGAGATGCCATTGTGGAGGAATTTCAAAGAAAAACTGACCTTTTAGTGGGTATTAAAAATAATGCATGTAACTTTCCTTCAAATTATATTTATATGTATTTCTTATGTAAAAATTCCGGGTATACGCTAAATTACTGTAAATTACTTTACTCAAAAAAGGTTAGGTTAGGTTATTCAATTATGGCAAAGCACACGAGGGCTATCTGCCTAAAGGGAGGAATGCCTTCGTGGAGGACTTTCTAAGGGAAACTAGCTCGTATACACGTTACACATGGGGAAAACCACGAAAACGCCCATGCAGCCAGCCCGTTCGCGGGATTCGAACCTCGGACCGAACTACCAGTGTTCAGCGTCTTTACCGCTCGGCCGCTGGTGGGCCTTACTCAAAAAAGATTGTGAATGCATAGAAATTAAAGATTTGCACATGCTGAAAATGAAAAATATGAAATTTATGCATATGCTTGCAAAAAGCATGTATCTGTTTTTAACAAAATATGTAAATATTTATTAAATTATTTATACATGTATTTGAAAATTATTAAATGCATCTAAATATATAATGATTATAAATATTATCTAAATATATTTAACAATAAATTGTAAATAACAATAAATTAACAATAAATTGTAAATATAAATTGAAATCTTATTGACAAATACGTCATAAAACTATTTAAGCAAGACTTGGTTGTACTGGAAAGTAATTTTTTAAAAGGTATTGTAAAGCAAATTCTATGAGATGTGTACTTAAGGAAGTAATAAAGAAGAGTTTGGGGATATATATTGCTGAAATTAAGGGTAAAAAATCTGATAAGTATAATTAAAAGAATTATTCCCTTACATTTTATAATAACTCAGTTACAAGTTTTAAATAATATTTAAAAAAATTCCTTTTTTTTATTTCCTTTCAAAAATATTCAGAGGAAGTTAAGTACTATTTAACGTATATAAATAACTATGGTACACTATTAAAATAACAGGTGTGCTAGTTTGAAACAGACCAAATAGAGCATTAATTATAAACTGACTTAGATTTTTCCATTTAAAAGATGCCTCAGAAGCTGAAAAATGATGTCATGTTTGAGAAAGTATTTTAGGAAGAAGCTCTATAAATAGAAAAGAATTAATGCATAATTTTAATATTAGTAATACAATAAACTTGTATCTTAATTTTTGTATTTCCTTGACCGAATAAAATCAAATTACCTTAAAATTTTTTTCCAATGTAATTAACAAAAACTTGTGAAAATATTTCATTCAAATTTAAACCGTTCTGAGCAAACCGTCCTGTGAAAAGTATAGCATTTAATTCTGTTCAGAATGAAATGTTGTTTAAAAAATGTATTCTTTTCATATATTTAGGACTATGAAATATTGTAGAAAAAGAAAACATTTACATTTATATGCATATTTATGATGTAATTACAAAATATTTACATCCGATTTTGTAAAAACCCATTGATCTTAATGGTAAATCACCCAATGTTTTGGTCACCACGAAGGGATTGCCAGTGCTTCAAAGCAGTGTATGGGGGAAACTGGTTAGGGCTTCTCCACCTTACTTCCTACCTCCATGCTTCTCAGGCCATTCTTTGGCACCCCAGGTTCAACAGGTGATAAAGCAATTAAGCATGCCTGTCCTCACTTTAAATGCTTTTTCACTCAGCTGAGGGGCAAAAGAAAAGGAATGCAATGGTTTCCTGCCTGGAATAGCTAACGGCCACTTAGAAAATTGCATGACAAAAGCCCACAAGATGAACGCCCACTTAAAATGAGCAAACATCCAAAATAGCTATGACTTCCTGAAATATTTTACGAATAATAATTGTTATGATTAAAAACGAAATTTCAAGTGGGAATGAAATTAATCTATGTAAAATCGAAGTTGTCAAAATTTAACTAAATTATTTGAAAACGTGTTTTTAATTCACTATTAAAACAGTATTTGTGATAGCACACACAAATGTTCTTCTATTCATAATAGAATACGGTACTTTTACCTTTTTCGTTGAAATAAAAATTCGACTTTAATTCTCCACATTATATGCAAAATTTTCTGAATTGTTAAATTATTCATAAATTCTCCGTGTAGGATGAAAATTTACACACATTTTATAGTCCATATAATTTTGTAGAATTAAAAGAAGCAGAGTGGCCAGCATTCTCTATCATCTCCCTTTGTTGGACGTATACGGGGACACTTCCCTTTGTCGCGCAAATATAATAACAAAGTTACACATACATGTATATGTTTTTAATTACAGTATTTTGATTGATTTTCTGTTCTGTGTACATACAGTGTTTTATTTCAGCCGAAGCCCAAAGCAAAACGTGTTCCACTACTTAAATTAATTGTTAAATTATTAGCCTGGAATAGCTAATAAAGGGTGTTAACCCAGAAGGGCTATTAATGTAATTTACAAAATACCAAAACCTATAGTTTGAGTATTTTGTGCTGAATACTTAAAATGTCGCTTCACTTTTAAAATTGTTGCCATCAAATATTATTGCCCCGTGTTATATTTAAAGAAATTAAATGATGAAGAATCTGCATAAGTGTATATATCTTTCTTGTATTGTGATAAAAAAAGGTATCCAGAGCTATCCTATTTTGAATAACGTGCGTTTCCACCTGAATATGGGCATCTGGAAGCCCAAATTTGGAATTTTTTTATTATCTATTTCATATTTTGTAAAATTTTAGCGAATTTTTTATTAAGAAACTTGACAATTCTAAAGCCAGCAATGTACAAAACACTGTACGGGGGGATCTTTATCTCTAGCATGCGAGACTGTGTATCGGAAATTCTAAAGATATGCTCACTTTAAAATTATTTTGCGATATTCTGTTGAACTGAAACTGTTGTTTATTGTTGCCTATCCTCAAAAGATCTCACATATGTCAGATCAGCTACAGAAGGTTGTTTAAGTGCGAAGAACATGATATTTAATAAATAAAGGTAAAACATAAAACGTTTTAAACGTCCTTTTAGGAGTAATGTAAAACCTGAAAGATTTCATTCTTTTATTTGCTATTAATTTAATTTGATTAATTAATTTTTTTTATCTTTTTTAATGAATCTGCTTTGTTTAGCTGAAAAAATGAGGGAAAATATTAATTTCAACATAGAATACATATCGGTGTGGGTTTTTGTCAATGTGGGCTTTTATCAGCATGGGCTTATGTCAATGTAGGCTTTTATCAACGTGCACTTTCATCAGTGTGGGTATTTGTTGCATGGGCAATTATCACAGTGGGGTCTTTTTTGTGGGCTTTTGTCGTGTGTCACCTTTCATTTCAGATAAAGGATAGTTTAATAAAATCAAAGATTATCTGTTGCATTAAAATGAGCACTCCAAGCAGTCCCAACTTATTTGGAGTTCCACAAAAGACATGGACATTTCTGACTGTAGTCTCTTTATGGATTAGGGGCATTTGGTATCAGTCAATACAAAAGTAATCTTGACAGTTTGATGACCCAGAAAGAGGGGTATGAGACCTTCAGATTTAGTCTTATACTACGCTCAGGGGAAACTGGAAACGAGCTTAAGCAGATACTCCATGCAAGCTTTGCTAAAGTAAATAATCCATGTCATAAACAGTTGATGTATTAGAATTTTCCTAATTAAAAGAATAAGAGATTCTTTGTAAAGCAATCTGCCATTAAAAAAAGTTCCAACTAGTGCCAAATACAAATTTATAAATGCTGGCACAGATGAGATAAAGAAACTCTAGAATATTTAAGGATGTGATATCATTATTTGAAACTTCTATTTTATGATAAAATAATCCCAACGTAATGATTATACAAAAAAAAATTTAAAAAAAAAAATCTGAAATGTTTCAGATTTTAAATTACGTCCAAAGGGTGTGTGTTACCTTTATTTGTTAAATTTTGTGTGTTACCTTTATTTGTTAAATACCATGTTCTTTGCACTTAAACCATAAAATTCAGTTCAACAGCAATATCGCAAAATAATTTTAAATTCAGCATATCTTTAGAAATTTCGGTACACGCTCTCCCACGCTGGAGATAAAAATGTTTTTCTGTACAACGTTGGTATTGCTGGCTTTGAAATCTTTGAGTTTGTTAATGAAAAATTCGTTAAAGTTTTAGAGAATATTGTTACGAATTTCACATTTATTTGGCTATTTATTTAGAACTGTAATTAAAATTCCTTTTTATTTTCCCGTGCAACGCACGCAGACGATTTTTGAAGAGAAAGCTACGTCAAAAAAAAATGCATACATTTATGCAGATTTTTCATTTTTTAAAATTTAATGCAGAGCGATAACATTTAGTGGCAACAATTTGAAAAGTGATACGCCGTTTTTGTGTTTCCGACGCAAAATCGCAAAACGAAAGTAATAGTCCTTCGGGACTAAATCCCTTTGGACTAAAAACTCGAAAATTGGCTACAATAAACATGATAAATTATCATTTAGTCAAACTAAAGTCATAAACACAAAACATATTTAAAATCAATAAAAATAATAATTTTCAAGGCTTAGGTAAGAAAAAGGTGTTAATTTTTAACTAGACAAATATTCAGTATAAAATATAAATAAATCCCACCTATGGTCTGAAGTTTTCAATTCAGCTCGTCCATAATAAACTACATTCCCAGGATATTCACTGTCTCCTACAAAGTAAATATACAATTTGCTCTGTTCATATTTGGAAATGAAACGGCTAAATAATTATTGGAATTATAAAAGTACAACCAAATAAATATGTCTGCAATTTCACTAATCTTAAAAATGCCTGGGTCACTTACCATCTACGAAGCTACGTCTCTTGTAAAGCACTCTGTCAGTATACGATGGAATTCGATTCTTTTCACTCGTATCATAATCATCAGAAAATACATCATATTTGTAAGTTGGAGGAAAATTTATTGGGGCTTCAATGAAATCATGGAATACCTATAACAGAGAATTAAAAATGCTTATGACAAAAAAAATTCCTTCAACCGTATTATTCTTTAGAATTGAGTCTCTATGTTAAATCCTGCCAAATGTCACCATCAGAGAGGTTTTCACAATGATTTAACATATTATTGAAGAAAGATACATATATTTTACTTAAAACTGAATGTTTGGAAAGAAAATGTAAAGAAAATCAATTATTCTAGATTATGAATAAACGATAAAATCCTGAATATAAAGTTAGAGCTTGTAGAATATGCTCATTAAAAAGATGAAAACTATCTTATTAGTTTACACATACTAGCTTAAACATTTTACTACCATCCTCCAATAAACCTGTTTCAAAGAAATTTATTAAGGCTATGAATTCCAAGACAAAAATAATTCTTTGTTTTGTAGCATTTTCTTGTTTTAAGCAGTGTTTGCTTACTACATTAACTGCACACACATGTTCACATTTATTACATTCATTAGCATTTTCATCATGTTTTGTCTTTATTTCTCTCAGTAAATTTTACCTTATTCACCCTCTTAAAAAATTTACTACTTACTAATAGAGTACTACCAAATAAATATACCTATTATTTGTCTAATTCAAAAATACTTAATAAGCTTAAAATGTAATTTTTTGGATATACAAGGTAAAGTCTAAAGAAAGTTCAGTAATTTTTAACAAACTTGTTTACATCCTTTAGACCTAAGCCCCATTTATAAGACAAAATACAGATTTCACGAGCCTAAAAAGCCCATTTTTACAGTCTTCAAAATACCTCTGAGCCACTGAAACTGCAATAGTAAAGAAAAAGATTCAAATGTTCACAGGTCATTTGTCTTCTGTTTTACTTTCATTACTTACTTGCTCTTTGTTCTAATAAAGTAAACATGAACAACATTTTCAGACAAAACTCCCTCCCATTTTGTAATAACGTTCATGAAATCAATTAAACTATGAAAGTATGACTAATAAACATTTTATTTGTACTTATTTTATTCTTATAAATGTAGCTACTTCACATTCTAAATAATTTTAGTTAGCAGAAATTTATATTCAAATGCTGCTATCAAGTACATAACATGATGAGTAAATCAAAATCTCCGCTCTTTTACTCCGGATACTACCACGAATTTTCAGGATCCTTCCTCGCATTCTTGTTTAGATGGGCAAAAATAGGTTATCAGTAATTACCATTAAGAATATAAAGACAGTTACGGATTTCTTCAAATTAACCTACATTACCATAATAATATGACTACTGGAATTAATCTGAAGATTCATCATTCCCTTTAAGTCAGACTGTCTTTGCAAAATAAATAACACATTCATTTTCGAGGCCACATATCCTCAGAAGGGAAAAAAATGTGACCAATTATTTAAGATGAAAAACCTTGTTATAGGAAAGCTAACAAAAACATTATAAAGTAGAAAATTTAATGGAAAACTATAAATAAAAGTGCAATACCATTTCATGTATCAAATACTTTTTAAAATTTCAAATAAAACTGTTAATATTTCCATTATATTACTTATACTGTGTTTCAGCTGTCGAACCGGGAGAGTGGTTAGCGCTGCTGACTGCCGTATTGACGGGCCTGGGTTCATATCCCGGAGAAGGCATGGATATTTGGAAATGTATAGTGTCTGTGCGGCATGGGAGCACTCTAAATATGCAGTAAGGTGAAAGTCCTCTTAAGAGGTTGGTGGTAGGAGATGAGGGGTCAGAGACCCTCAGACCTGTCCCCCCGGGTTGCTCTCCATTTAAATTACTAGGCAAATTCATACTGTCACTTGTATGGTGCTGAAGGCTCTAGCCAATGACAGCTGCAGTCTTGTACACCATCCCACAATGAATTTCATAGGCTTGTTCTAATGTTTGTGCCAGACAAGTGTTAGATGAGTTGAACAAGTCAAATGAGTCAAAACAAGAACAACAATATACTGTGTTTCAATACTAATTATTGATAGTAAAAATATTCCACTCGTTTTTTTATGTCTCAGAATTACTAATGTAATTTTTTACACTTTATTCCATATTTGGCCTTTCTTTCATATATCTTTAAAGTATTACCTCATCATTACATATGGAAAACATAACACGTTAATACTTGGCATCCAAGATACAGGACAGTATTTTTAGAACTATTAACAGTTTACAAAATTTGAATATGTTAAGAATATATTATTAATAGATAACATAGGTCATATACATGGATTCTTATTAATTGTCTGAAACAGAAATACTTTAGATGTTAATTATTAAACAGATTATCGCACCATGATGTGGGTATCACGAATGATCTTGAATATGCAAAAAAGGTTCTAATAAAAACAAAGGATAATGCACAACAGTATTTAAGTTACAATTTCATATGTTCGGGTCTAGTTTCAGATTTTTAAAACTATATCCTGAAAAACATCAAGTAGCAGATACACTACTCTGATGGACTATGGTGTGCACTGGGCACAGCTTTCGGCTGCTTCCTTGCTTGTGTATATGAATAAACACATGCCTAGCACAATTAAACATTCCCAGTTCTGAAGGCTCTGCAGAGCATTCTAGTCAGTGCCACACAAGATCTAGTGCTTTTTATAAATTCTTAGTGTTTTGGAGTATTCAGAAATCTAATGCTTTCTTCTTTTCATAATAATATAAACAATAACAGCCATGACAGTTAAACATAGGAGTTTGATATTTTTTTCTTCTTTTGGTTCTCTATATGTCACATTCAATAAAATACACAAAATTAATTGTTTTCTTTCCTCCTTCACTATTTTTTACCCCACCCCACACTCATGCACTCTAACTGTTACTATCCAATAAAAACATATTCCATGCTACTTA
This sequence comes from Stegodyphus mimosarum, assembly GCA_000611955.2. NCBI lineage: Eukaryota > Metazoa > Arthropoda > Arachnida > Araneae > Eresidae > Stegodyphus > Stegodyphus mimosarum. The sequence continues at coordinate 483,225 of KK119156.1, forward strand.
AACACTTCTTACACACTGCAGATAATTAGAACAATGCAACACTATCAGACCAAAATTAAAGATAAAGGGACAAACTGCTGCCATTTTTTAAATTCAGTATGGCAATTCTGCTGCCATTTTGCCATTTCTTAAATTCGGTACGGCAATTTAAATCGGCAATTTGTTTATTCAAAATATATCTCAAAATCAATAATTTCTAAGCTCAAAAGAAAAAAAAAAAAGAAAGAAAGAAGGAAAGAAAAAAGAATTTTTTTTTTGTTTGTTTGCTAGTGTAATTTTTAGACTTTACAAGCAAGAGGAATTTTTAATACACAATATAAAGTATAAAACATAAATAACATTTCTAAAGTGACATTTTCATTTCTTACCTGGCCAGCTTGTCGTTGGTTGATAAGCTGATCTGCTGCAAGAAGCGCAGGCCAGTTTTTTTCCTTCACAAGCTTTCTTACATTTTCAGCTTGTAAATCAATCCTGTAGTTGAAGTCTCCACACCAAAATACATACTCGTGAGAATCAAGGGTACGCCCCTTTAATAAAGATTTACATAATTTAAATTTTGAACATGCTGTATATACATTCATTGCCATAAAAATTTGCGTACCAAGAAATAATTGTAGGATTGCAACGAAACTTGGCACGAAGGTAAATGTCAGGTAGATATGCAAATGATTAGAAATACAGCATGATTGCATAATGCCATTAGAGGGCATTAAACTTCATTTTTCATGGAGTATGAAACAGGTAAGCAAAGCTTGTTTGAATGTACTTAATCTTTTGCTAAGAAAATGCTGAGGTAGACATGCCATTATGCTGCCATCGAAGCCAATATCAGCAGCTGCCAGAGTTCGAGAGGAGAAGAATCATCGGGATGATGGAAGCTCTGTGGTCAGCTTGGCAAGTAGCTTGTCAGGTAGGCTATTCTGATTTTACTGTGAGGAGGTATTGGAACCAGTGGACATAAGAGAGGTCATTTACACAGCAAACAGGCTCAGGCACCCTCAACAGACCAGTTGTCAAGCAGACCGTCACATCCTAACGACATGCACGCATAGAGCCAAATGCCTCATTGTCCACTATCCAGACACAGGCAGCAGCTTCATTATGGGCTCCTGTGTCTTCCTAAACTATCGCAAGGTGCCTGGTTGAAGGACATTTGGTATCGTGGCGCCCATTACGTGTGCTGCCAATGACATCCACCCACTGACGCCTCCGTTTAGAGGGGTGTCGCGCACGACAGGATTGAACTTTAACGGAATGGAACCAGGTCGTCTTCAGCGACAAATCTAGATTCAATTTGACCAGTGATAACAATAATGTTCATGTGTGGAAATCTCGTGATGAACCCCTCAAAATGCGAAGGCAGGATACACACCGTTCCCACAGTTGGTGTGATGGTATGGGGTGCCATTGCTTACGACGCACGGTCACCCCTAATATTGATCCATGGCACAATGACAGGCCAGCGGTACGTCCATGACATCCTTCAATCACATGTGTTGCCACACATGGCAGATCTCCCAGGAGCCTATTTTCAACAAGACAATGCTCGGCCACACACAGCACGGATCTCACAAGACTGCCTCCACCACATTAAGACCCTTACCTGGCCTCCTCGATCGCAGATTTGTCACCAATCGAGCATATGTAGGATAATTTAAGGCGAGAAGTTGGATAGCCTACAAGATTGTTCGAACTACAGGTGTGTTTACACTCTTACCTGGCCTGCTCGATCACCAGATTTTTCCCCAATTGAGCATATCTGGGATCATTTGGGACGGCAAGTTGGACAGTCTATGAGATTGGCCGAACTAGAGACGCATTTACAGCAACTGTGGAACGAGATGTCTCAGCACACCATACAGAACTTGTATGCCTCAATGCCCACTCGTATTGCATCGTGCATTTGCGCTAGAGGTGGTCCAACAGAGTACTAAAACTTCCGTTCATGTGTACTTTTTTCTTTGATTTTCGAATCACTTACATATATCAGAGTAGTACTTACATATGTAAAATTTCATTTCATTCTGACAACTCTTTCTTGTTGCACAAATTTTATGGCAATGAGTGTATAAGGTGCACCATAATCACAGTTATATTGTTTGAGGGGTAACAGATGGCATCATTTGATACAAAAGGAGTTTTAATGAAAAATAGCTTTACAATAGAAATATTAAAGTGGAAATTTGGGTAATGTCACTTCCAAGTATTTTATTTGTCTTAAAAGAATGAAAAGAAATCAAACAGCACAGCGCAGAAATTACAACTTAATAGTCTCTAACTCTCCTCTCTGACATTTTACAGTGCGCATGGAGAGAAAAAAATATTAGGAATGGAAAATTAGATTAATTTACAGAAATTTACATGAAAGATGCATTAAGCAAATACATTAGCAATGAAATTTTAAAATTATTATTATTACTGATTAATGGTGAATAACCACTTAATACCACACAAGCTACCTGATGTACCAACCAACAGTTGTGATACAAATAACACATGATAAAATGGTGTCTTATTAAGTATTGCTGCAACTTTAAAAAATTCCTGGAACATTTCGGGTAATATAACTTGCCGGTAGTTTCTTACTCTGCAAGTTCATTCTAACCTCAAAGATAATCACTTTGGTACTTGTCTTCATCAGCACACTCCAGAACAGTAACCTTATCATGTGTGTACTTGTGTTATAGAAGGGCACCTGCTTGACTCCTTACTTTGATCAGTCAAATGAACTGGATTATCCCTTAATAAACAGATGATGAAATGCAGTGTGATTTAGCTGTTACCTATTGAAGCAGTTCAATAGATGCTCTGCCACTACAGATAGATGCTGTGCCAATTTATTTGAAATGAGATGTATATGCAGTTCAGCATAGGAGTATTTTTCTGAGCTTAGAGTTTGTTATTGAATCGCACAAGAACCCTCTTTTTGATACAAGATTTAAAGGCTTACACATCAGCAAAATAAGAAAGTCAGTGTTGATTGCAATGAAATGCGGTTTAGATCTAAAAAGCATTTTTGTAAACTTTCCCACTGGCTTTTCCCTCTCGCCCCAAAAACACTATTTTGTGTTTTGTGCAAAAAACGCATGCTGTATCTCTATGATTATGCATAGTCTAGGCTCTACAGTCAGTGTAAAATGTTTTGTCAAGTGGATATAACATCGTAAAATGTTTGAGGAGCCTCGGTAGCAAACTATATTTAGAAACCCTGTAAATAGTTTTTGTTTCACGATGATTCCATCTATTACTCCTATTACACTGTAACATCTATTAAATTGTAACATGGATTATAGGATACCCTGTACAGCAATTACATTTAAGAATCCTTTAAAAATTAATATACTAGAGGTCAGACAACATCAGGGAAGCGAAGGTTTTAAAAGACGCATTTTGTTCAAATTATTTGTAAAACAGTTAAAAAAAGTGCCATATTTCATAAGAGAAATATGGTACTAAAGATAAAATTATATTAATATGAAAGAATAAATATACCTTATTACCTACCTTTTAAATATTTTACATATATATAATCAATCCTCTTAATTTTGAATCAAAACTGTTCATGAATTCCCAGGATAGGATAGAAAGGGATGAGAAATAATTTTGTTTCATAAACAAACCCAAATGAATTAACAACAATCAAATTATACAATTAATTCATACACAGAACCATGCACATTTAATTTCAGAGGACTGCAAACAGTTTTCTCTATACTACTGAGCCAATAATTTCTAAAATATATGGTCACTTGGCAGAACTGCGAGTAATTTTCAGATGCACGCTATGACTTCTGTAGTGCAACAATATAGTAAATTTTGAGTGATGTGCTAACTCGCAAGTCCCAAAATGATATACTGGAGATAGAAAACCATTACATTTTGTCAAAAATTCAGATATATTGTAGTTGAAACTCTACAGATGATCCACTTGATTATAGAAATGAAGCTGTGAACTGTGATATTGACTTCAGGTCGCACCAGTTCTTCCCTGCTAACAGGGAATCCGTTGAAAATTGCATACATTGAGGTTGGTCTAAAAATGATCTGGGAAGTGTAACAGACTGAACTTGAAAATCATTCAGATACAACTACCAAACCGACAGTGGAAGAACAAGTCAGACACGGTAGCTGTCGCACCATACAGACAAAAAATTGCATCACACATGTCGCTGAGAAAAATTATTCCTATGCTATAAATAAAGAACCAACGGGGAAAGACAAATGGACAATGATAAAATACTTCCAAGCCAAACTGTCACTGGTGACCACTGATATTGCTGCAAACATGGAATTATTTCCAGATGGAGTGAAAGTCAACAGAGAACGGTATGTGGTTGTTCTGCGTAATCTACATGAATCCATCTATTAGAAGCGTGCTCATTTGCAAAGAAACAAGAATCGATTCCGTTTCGAAAAGAATGCTACTCCACATGGATCTTTTTTTTGTACAAAATAAGCTTGCAAAATATGGAATGATGACCCCATTTTCCTGATCTCACCTCCAGCGATCACTTTCTCTTCAATCCAAGGAAGTCATTTCCAATCCTCAAAAAAAAAAGTAATGGTAAGAGTGAAAGAAGTTCTGCAGTTCTTTCCCAGTCCATGAATTCTAGTTCTATCGGCACTGGCAGCACTGCATTGTGGCTGAAGAGCATTACATCGAAAAAAAAAATGGGCATACTAGGAGCTCAATACCTGGTATGCGCTTAAAAACATCCAGTTTGAGAAATCATGGAATTGATTAGGCTGACTGAAAAGTTTGATTCTTTTATTCAGAATCAAATGATTCCACAGAAACTAACTCTTTACCTGGTTTTAAAGTAGACTCCTTTGTATTGAATTACACAACTTACAGCGTTTATTGAAAGATTTTTAAAAAAGAAAATACGCTATTTCATGACATTTCTCTCAACAAAGTTGCTGCGGTGTTTTCGCAGTTCATAATCTGGAAACAATCTCTTTCCGTGCAACAGTTTTTTTCAGCATTAAGAATATTCAAAGATCCCTTAGAGCTGTCATTGTTTCTTGAGCATATCCAAGTATTTCTTCCTTTTCCCTCCACACAAATATTTCAATGAAGTGAGTCAAAAGGTCACAGCACAGATATTAATCATCAAAACCAAGCAATTATCACTTCTTGTGCTACACTGAAATTACTTTCAGTTATATTGTGACCAACGGGTGCTTCGCGGGTTGTTTGATTGATGTCTATGCATTTCAGCACTCTATGTGCAGTCTTATGGCAATGTCTCACAGTCTGCGAGGACTTATGCATCGCTGTTAATAGTCTTGTCAATTTCTTATATACATCACATGCTTGCAGCAGTTTGTTCTGTCGACCCTCCTGCGGAGGTGGCGCAACAGTATTAGATCACTTCTGCAAAGAGGACAATAATGCTGTAAGGCAAATTTTATAGCCATAGGCTCTGCAGGACACTTCTGCAGCATTAAAAAAAATCTCTTCAGAACCCATTTTAAATCAGTTGCATAATTTTTTTGGGGGGAAAACTGTCCTTTATTCTGTTTTTACATTCAGATTTCACGCAAAAACATCGTTAAATTGCATTTGATAGCGGTCGAAATGGATAAAAATATTCACCTGAAATTTTTCGCGATGACAAAAAGTAAAAGTCTCATGGCAGCAATGCAAATTATGAGCGTTCATAATTTGCATTGCTGCCATGAGAGTTAAAAGTCTTCATAATTTGCCTTGCTGCCATGAGAGTTAAAAGTCTGAACATCCTCTTCAGCATTTGTCATTTTAACTACCTGTTTTTTTGTTTTTTTTTGGCCAGCGTTCTTGTGCCCGTGTTGTTCAACACATAGGTACTACTATAACACTATTTATGGTGCTCCACTGCGCGGATCACATAGCGATGAAAAAAGTGGATTTCACTCCAATTTTGCTTGCTGTAATCATAATCATGAAAGTTTGATAACTGTTATTCACATTATTCACTAGAGGATATCCTGCGGTCGTTGAACTGTGCATCCACTAAGGGCTCCTATATTGGTAGTTATTTAATGGTCACCCTGTACATGCCATGAGTTTAATTACTGTTTTCCCAAGTTCGATGAAAATTCAAACACACTTCAGTTCTGTTTTCAAGAGATGTCTTCATATCAGCAATGAAAAAATGAACTAAGTGCTTCCATTCATCATGGCTACATACTGAAAGTCATGTTGTTCCACTGCAGATTCAGAAATGTCAATATTTAGGTTTATTTGATTATAGCAAAGCGAGCTAGGGCTATCTTCCTAAGAGAAGGGATGCCTCCATGAAAGGCTTTCTAAGGGCAACTGACTCGTATACATGTTACTTGAGGAGTACCATAAAAACACCCACTGCTCAGTGACTTTACTGCTCGGCTGCTGGTGGGCCGACACGTCAATGTATTGAACCTACACAAAGTATAATATCATCAGTACAGAGCTATCATGTCTAATATCAAACAGAGATATAGAAGCAATCTTAAAAGCTTTCAGTCAACCCTTACAAAATCTTATTGCTGTGACCAACACTGGGTGCAGTATTTTATCACACACAGAGGCTGCAATAACTTCTGCCACAAGTTTGGCTTGGTTTTGATTTTCTCGAATTTCATTATAAGCACAAGAAATAAGTTTGCCTCTTTTCAAAAATATAAAAAGAGGAAATGTGTCCTTTTTTTAATAAAATTATATACTATACTAACTATGACTAAAAGATCAATAAATTAATGTGTTAAAGTTGGGTGATAGAAATTTAAAAAAAAAAAAAAAGCTTTATTTCAAACACATCCTACAATAAATTCCTTAGTAAGTCAATATGTTAAACATAATAATTTGATTTAAAATAATTCTACCTATAATTACATAATTTTATAAAATTAGGACACTAATTATTTGCTGGCTTACTTACATATGAATTTAAAGTGCATACATACTGTACCCAAATAAAGAATTCAAAATAGAGGAGAATAATGAAAAGTTTGGTATATCAGGGAGTAAATGAAAACAAAGGCTATAAGTCACTTGCAATTAAGAGTAAAAATACCATACCAGAGGAAAATTAAGCTTCTTTGTTATTTCTTCATAATCGGAATTCCTTTCAAAGACCTGAGACTGCCCCGCTGCAAGATGGGCACACACAAAGCACATAGATGTATTATACAGCATCAAACGAATGCTTACACCTCCTTTATTCCCAGCGGCTCCTCGTAGACCTGTTTTAACTACATCCACAGCTACATCCCTTTTAAGTAAAACTTATCTTAAGCTACATAATAACATATAAACATAATTTTATGAATACACAAATAGTTCCAATTAACAAATGAATTTAACACCATATGCATTTCAACTTATGAAAGCAAAATGCAATCTTTACATTAACTTTTATTTAGTAAGTTAGGTGGCTAGGCTGAACAAAATTGAACACATGCCAAGTCTGACTGAATCATAAAGTGAATGCCCATAAACAGCATGAACTCTAAAGAGTCTTCACCTTATTCCTTTTCTTATTGTTGTTGTTTCAGATATAGAAATTCCTTATTCTACCTACTATGAAACATTTCTATGCTTTCTCCTTTACTGAACAGAAATATTTCCCCCATAAAACAGTAACCTGAGTTCCTTCATAATAAAATCTTCTCATTATTTCAGCAACGGAATCATTTGCTGTAAACTCATGGAAATTTGCCCCAATGGGAAAACTTTCACACAGAGAAAGGTTCACATGGATTACAGCTTATTAAAGAAAAGCTTGTGAATATGCAGAAAAATAAGCATAGAAAATTAATCTATATTACAATACATACTTATTTTGATCATTATATAATTATTTTGATTTATCTGTGAGTGTTATAACATTACTTTAATAGTAATATATAAATAAGTGTGGCTGCAATTTAACTTATAATTAACTAATGTGATTTTATAGAGCTCAACACCATTTTATAAATCAACACTATTTAAATTCGATATTTGATTACTCTAATGACTTATTAAATAAATATTATAAATTTCTTAACTGCAAGCTTTTGAAGCTTTTTTTAATTTTAATATATGTCTTAATAAAGCTTTATGCATTGTTAAAACAAGAGGATTCTGATTAATATGAATGCACTTATGAAAGAAACTATAATAAAATAAAACAATCCAGCCAGGTTGAACTTCGTTCTCATGTTTCATACGAAGTTCATCTACAGATAGAATGTGATCTCTTCTTTTTGTCTTGCTCATCTAATGATAGAAAAGCATGATTAGCACAGTGTTATCTAAACGTTTTAGCATCTCTTCTCATATCTGTACAGATGCAATCTATCATGATGCATTTACATATCATTGCTTTGAAGAAACAATCTGGAGAATAAGAGTTCTAAAAGAATGTTACATGATAATGAAAGAATAATAACGGAATATATCAAATCACTATTAAAAATTAACTAATATACACTGCCTTCCATAAGATATGGAACAGCATGTTTTTCAAAGCACACCATTACAAAAATGTCAGTAACGTTTAAATTCACAGTTCATATGCATGACAGTAACGAAGTTTAAGAAAATATATACAAAAACAATAGCTACCACTTTTATTTTATAGAAATCAATACTTATATAGAAGTTGGAGAAAAAAATGCAAAAATTGTAATTTTTGTTTATAAGTGTTGAACTTAAGTTGTTATTACAGTTTCATGGACAATATCCAGAAGATGTCGTTTGCCCAATTCATTGAGGTAGTGGGCGATAGGATGGAAGCAAATGGGGATGTCACAAACTGATGCTGCTAGACATCTCTATGTCTCTCGTAGTGTGGCCCACCAACAATGGAATCACTTTGAATCTGAGGACTCTGTTATCTAGAAAACAAGTTCCAGGCATATCTAGAGTTACAACACCTACAGGAGACCATTATTTAGCTCTTTCGGCCCAAAGGAGGAGGAACATTACTGTGCCTCAGCTCATGGCAAATCATTTAGTTACAACAGGAACAAGAATCTCAGTTACTACAGTGTGTAGATGCCTGCACAATACAGGTCTATATGCAAGACAACCAGTTGTTTGTGCCCCCTTGACACAAGGACAGAGAGGTGCATATTTATGCTGGGGAAGAGAACATGTCTCCTGGACCAGTCAACAATGGGCATTTGTTCTCTTCACAGAAGAGTCCAGGTTCACATTCCAGAGTTATTCAGGTTGTCAGCTGATCTGGAGGGAACAATGCACCAGATTCAAACAATCCCACATTGTGAAAAGACACAGTTAAAGAGGTGGTGGAATAATGGTTTGGGCTGGGATATCCCTCGGTGGTCACACTGTCTGGTATTTTAAATTTCAGCACTTTTTAATACAATAACAGACAAGAAAAGCATTCATGATTTTACCACTTGCAATGTTGAAAAACAAACATGTTGCATTGATGGTAATACAAAAAGTGGAAATTCTGCAAAAGATGGAGGCAGGTATTACTCCTCAGTTTATAGCAAAATCTCATGGAATTGCGACACAGACCCTGTATGATATACGGAAAAAGGAAGAAAAATTGCTGAAATTTTATAGCAACAGTAATTCTAACACCGGAAATAGGCAAACTTCGATGCTGTCTTGTACGAGTAATTCCGGCGGCACCAGAGTGATGCGATACCAGTTTCATGACTATTCTTGAGATAAAAGGGAAAGCAAATTATGCTGATTTAAAAATAGAGGAGACATGCGATTTCAGCAGAGGTTGGCTAAACGGATTTATGCTGAGAGATGGAATACATTATCTGAAAGCATCTGAGAAAAACTTTCAGCAGATAAAGATGCTGAAGAGGAATCTGTTGATGAATTTTCTGTGTTAGTGGCAGAAAAAATCTTAGGACAGAACAGGTTTTTAATATGGATGAGACTGGACTTTTTTGGCAATGTTTGCCAACAAAGACATTTGCGACGAGCAAAAAGAGTGCACTGTCAGGGGTGAAAGAAGATAGAGTTACTATTTTAGTATGCAGCAATGCAGCTAGAACTTACAAGTGTCAGGGGTGAAAGACGATAAAGAAAGCGTTACAATTTTAGTATGTAGCAATGCAGCAGGAACTTACAAGTGCAAACCAGTGCTAGTGGGTAAGACCATCAATCGCGGAGCTCTGAAAGGAGTAAAATTCTTACCTGAGGTATACAGGAATAATAAAAATTCCTGGTTCACAAAACAACTTATAACTGAATGGTTCATGGAGCATTTCATTAAAGAGCATAGAAGGCATTGTAACAGTATGAGGTTAAAATCAAATTGCAAGATTTTACTATTGTTATACAACTGCTCTGCACATCCAGATGCAACCATTTTAACATGTGATAATGCCATGGCCCTTTATTTGCCCGCAAAATACTGCATCATTGATCCAAACAATGGACTAAGGCATAATACACAGTATTAAATGCCACTATAAATCAGAGTTTCTGAAAAAAAAATCTTTTAATTGACCATTCCATTTCGCTTTGTGATTATATATATATATATATATAAAAAAATCCCCATCAAAGATTAAATTTATTTGTTAGCTGATTCATGGAATTCTGTTTCCCAAACAACATTAGTAACTGCCTGGCATAATGTACAGCCATCTTTTCTGCTTATTGAAACTGAGAGTGATGACAGTGAATTTTCTGGTTTTAGAGTCAATGAAACAAGGGTTGAAGCAAGAGAATTGCTTTTATATTTGAAAGAAAGAATAAATGATGAGGTTTTGCAAGAAAAAGATATCCTTGAACGGATGATGTGTTCAGATCAACCAACACTGGCATATCAGATGACCAATGATGCAATCGGACATCTGATTTGGCTCCGTACTGAACTTGCCACAGCAAAAAAAAAAAAAAAAAAAATTAAAAAACTCAAACTCACACAGATAGTGAATTAAGTAGGAGTGAGAAAATTCTTTTAATGAGGGTTTGGAACATGATGAAAAACACCTAAAATTTTTAGAACAGCAGAGCTGTGTCATAGAGCAAGAGATTATGACTCTTATGTAATTTACCAAAAAAAAACTTACTCTGGAGCATACTAAAGTTTTAAAACAAACCTCTATCAGAAATATGTTTGAAGCACGTAAAAAATGAAATATTTTATGCTTTATTAATATCACTTATTTTTATATGTCTTTATTGTATATGCACTAATGCTGTGGAGGTCCTCACTTCGATTCTGCTAGTTTAAATGTGGAATAATTTACTATTTAATTATTCTGCTAATTTAAATTGAAATAACTGGAATTGTAAACTCAAGAAGGGTTAATTACTCTTTATTCACTCAAAATTAAGGTTAACAATCAACCCCTTTCTTCGGGCTTACAACAAAGCCTCCACTCAGGCTTGAACTCAAAAATAAGAACTAACTGTAACTAACTAAGACATTTAGCTAAAGCTAACACAAATCTAATGGAGTTCGCCCTTAGTTTTAAACTAGCCGCCGAACTATCAAAAGGCATGTAATATACGGCCGAGCGTAACAGCAGTTAGAAAGACTTAGCCCAAAGGATAATGCGCATTACTCAGGATTTCTAGTTTTCCCTCTCGAAGTAAGTTGAACTTTCCTTTAATACTATTTCTTCCTCATATGCATTCAACAAGAGTCTAAAACTCATTCTGGTAGAGGGGTCTCAGTTCGAAAGAGGCAAGATAGAAAACCACAATTAAATTAAAATAACAGAAAATTAAAATATACTTTACAATGCTTTTAAACATCTGTGTGACCACTAATGTAAATGAATAATATAATATATATATATATGTATAATAATTTAATGCATATAATAAATTAATGTAATAAGGTACATGTATATTATTGTAATAATCTATATATTAATTTAATTAAATGTATCTAATATGCTTTATTTATTTTGCATTTTTAGTCTGAATATTATGATTTATCTTTTCTGTCCTGAACTTCTACTGTATAACTGAACTGTCTATCAAAGAGGCAATTAAAAGTAATAAATGTCCTTTTAATAATCTACTGTGATGCTCCACACTGACGATCATAAAATTGAAGGTAATCAAAATTTAACTAACTAATAAGAAACAAGTTGAGGAATAACTTGTTTCATTACTTTTCACCATCATAATATAGACTTTACCAATATTTCTTCCTTTAAATATTCTTTCACCCTATTTTAGATTGCTTTTAGCTTCATCAGAATTTATAAAGATAATAACTTCCAAACATATATCAAATTTTAGTTCTGCATAATAAACTGAAACTATGTATTAAAAATAGCAGAAATGTACATTTTAAAGACAAGGATAAATATCAATAACTAACGAGGGCAATTTGCAAACACAGAAAAATCATACAAAATAATTTAATTTAAAAATACATAAAATCTGATGGCACAGAATATCTTACAGCACAACAATAATAATAAATGACAGGCTCTTTATTTCAGTAGGTGTCAGTATTAGCAATGTTTGTGGTTTTAGATTTTTAATTATCATATCAAATTTTATTAAAATAAGCTGGCCCTCAAATTACTGTACTCTTAAGAATTCTTTTGCTTTCTTTCATTCTTTGCCTCTTAGAGAGTCAGACAAATGCATACACAAATCATAAAGTTAAAACTTCGTACTTTAACTCAGTTTTGAAATTTGCATAAAATGGTTTTACTTATTTATTCAACACTAAAATTATTTTAACTGCCATTACAAAAGCAAAACAGTAATTAAAAGGAAAAGTTTGCTCAACAGGGATAATTATGTAAATATTTTTTTCAGTCACTTCAGAAAACTGATATAACTTACTTTATAAATGGAGCATGCTTAGGTAAAGCAAAAAGAAAAAGGCAGACACCAACTAATTGGGTAGATGTAATATATATGTATTTATTATCACGGGAAATAGTTTTTTGAAGTTCAACCATCCACTCTTTCTGGCTTTGAGAACTGTAAAATAAACAAAAATTAATCATAGTTAATCACCTCTCCAAACTTAAATTGTATTTTGTTATGAAATCTAATCACTTTTACATCAGTAACATGCACATATTACGGGAATGTTTTAAAAATAATTATATAATAGAACCTAAAAATATAGAATTAATAAAAACAGCACAAAGAAAATTTAAACTCTTCACAAGCAGATGATCAGTATTTTGGTCACATCTCAGTATCTAAGCTACTTCTAGCTCAGGAGTAGAGAAATTCGGACTTTACTTGGGAAACTAGAATTTTTACTTTTGGAGAATCAGCTGTAGTTTCTCTGTCCATTCTTTAAACATGTCTTTAATTCATGATAATCATACAAAATATTTTCATGTTTGTAATTCTTGCATATTTCACCTTTCATAATTCAAGCAATTTTTCATCAGAATCTAACAGCAAGCTAGACTTGTCTGGCTTTTTGATACAAACACATTAATTCATTCTCAACGACATTTCTTGCCATATGGAATGATGTGTTCTTAAAACATTTTTGTTAACAAAAAGGCTGAATATCTATCAGCTAACCAAACATAAGATTAAATGGAATCGGAATTTTAATGCAAATTACAATATTTTGATTCAAAACACAATGTTGGAATGTCTCACAGGCACATTTAGTTGAAATTACGAACCTTTCTTTCAAAACGGTATAGGTTTACTTATTCAATGACAGTTTGCATCATGGCCTAGAGAGATCATTCCAATTTATCCCAAGTTGTTTCAGGAAACTAAAGGCTGCTATGTAGCACAAGAATAAATTTTTTCAACATTCAAATCATCAAATATATAATGATGTAAATACTCACTGCTGCACACAATCTACGTTTGATGATACTCATGCTGACACAAGATCGGGCCCTCACTGAACTACTTGGCAGCTGCAATAATTTATAAAATACCATAAGATGTTTGCACGCTTATAGTTTCTGAACATCACAGCTGTAAGTTCCTGCTTGAATCATGAAATACAGCCCAACACCAAACGTTCATTCACAAAGTTTGGAACAATGGGCACACCACTCGCATCTGGCATAAACACAGTAAGTTAAATATCAACCAAGTGTACTCCAAACCCACACCTTGTCATCGGAATGACAGAATGTATTCGTATTCATTACTTCATAAGAGATGCTGCAACCCACGAAGGGTTTCACTTACATCATGCACTGCACATGTTCTTGCCTTTGGTGTTCATTTTTGGTGTCATTAGTCAAAACTGTGGTTTGTAATCAATGGTATTTATATTAAAGCCTCTAGATGGCCCATTTTTATAAAAATCAGAGCGAGAAATTTGATACTGACAGTAAAAGCAGCTGAGAACAGAAAAAAAAAGCATAGACATTTAAAATAATGAAATAAAAAATAAATTATAAATTAACAAGTCTTTAACCACATTATGAGGGGAAAAATCAACTACACTTATTACTTATTAGAATCAAATTTTCAAGTAAATAACAATAAGGTACTTGGGATAAGTTGGAATATATAAAATTTTTAAGTAAAAAAAAATTTTGTAAATAGCATAGATTATTTAATTACTGCCTAGGATCACAAGGCAGGGCCTGAGGTGGTATCAAAATTGTACTATACTTCATAATCCTGTTTTTCCTTATAAAGGAATGGGCATTGGAAAAAAAAACTCCAAAAATGCTATGCTACGAGCTCAAGGCTGGCTTAAACAGGCCATAATATTAGAATTAACTATCTTAAAAACGTCCTCCACATAATATAATACGAGGAAACGAAAGGAAAAACAAATTATCATACAAAGTAAAACATAAAATATGCGAAATTAGGAACAAAACATGATTTGAAACAAATATTTATATCAAAACAACCTCCCAAAAAAGAAGTTGTACTTTAAATTTTTAGAATAAACAAGTAAAAAAAGCTTGTAATAATAGAAAACTTTAAAGCAGCCGAAACAGTAATAATAATAGAAAATTTTAAAACAGCCGAATATGATGGAAAACTAAAAATGCAAAAAGGCTGTTAAATACAAAAACTTTCAGGAGAAAAATATAGCAAAAAGGCAATTTATTTTTACATTTCAGGATAACCATGGCACATGAAAAGTGTTGTAAAGATCAAGCCTATCAAGATGAGATCATAGGCAAAACCATAACCTCATCCATGTATATCAGCACTCATATGCTACAGGAAGTTTAAGCGTTTAAGCATACTCCTATGAAATTTTTCAATAAATTTTTAAAATATCATAATCTCGATAATACAGCATTTCAATATGAATTGGACTGCAAGCTAATGACATATTAAGCCATAGACAAACATGAATGTCATGAAATTTCAAAGAAATTAAACCAGTAATCATGCAAATAAATTTTAAAAATATGCCATAATGAACATTACAAATCATATTCTAATAATATAAACCTAAACATCAGCACAGTACCTGACAGAAACAATGTTACTGGCATTTAGGTCAACTATTTCTTCAAAACCAATAGCAAATATATCTACAATACCATTTTCTTCTTCTGTTAAATCCAAAAGTTCTAAAAATAATAATAATAAAAAAAATCATCTTCAAAAATACATTTTCTCCTATTTTGAAGTAGAATTTAAATTACACAGTTTAAGTGAAAATTTATTCCTTTCTTTTCATCAGATTACTTTAAGTACAAGTTTTTTTAAAGATTTAAAAAAAAAATAATAATTACAGAAAGAGGGGGGGAAAGGAAATGCAGCATAAATATGAAATGCCACTTTAAGAAGAAAAGTACAGTATACCTGGGAGGAAGCTTGGGATTTTTATTTCTGCAGCTTCTGTTCATAAAAAAATATTAAACACTTCATTTTCCCATTCTAATAGACTTGCAAAACATAATATTATTCTTTCAAGTGTTTTTGTTTATTGTGTAGCAATTTTAATGGCCAGCAGTGAACTTACAATTTCGTTCAGGCATTTTTTATTCATATACGAAGGACTAGATTATTTTCAGTGAATTATAAAAAATATGGCAAAAAAAATTATGTACAACTTCATTCACCCATTGTACCAACAATCATCCATCTTGGTATTAAAAGATTCTGACACTAAACGTAACGAATATTCTATCTGAATGAAAGATTTTAAAGTTCTTTTAACTGAAAAGTTATGCAATGATGGCATTGAAATTATAAAACAAATCGCTCATCATATTTTCTAGAAACTGACTATTCTTTACTTTTTTTGAGGTTCAGAAAATGTCCTTTTGTTTAGAATCGATATTATTAAGACTTGTATGATGTTTTTACATCTTTGTTTCCCATTTCTTGAAATCAGTGTCTGTTTATAATCGAATAAATATAGTAACTATATAGTTCACCCCGTATCAGGACCTTCAATATCAGAGAGTACTGGCAAGTACGATTATAACGCAAAAATCAAACATGATTACAGAGTACAAAATACAAAACTTATTACTCAAAGTATTGAAAACAATGCACGCACACAGACCAAATATAGTACCTAAAATTCTTAAGTCTACGAAATACAGCACTTTTTACATAATGCACTTACAAACAGGTAAAATAACAATAGATAAACATCTTAAAATTGATTCAAATTATAGCACGTAAACAAGTTAAAACTGTAGATCTGTTAGGTAATTTGGACCAAGAAGCTTGCAAAATGAGCTACATTGTTGCCGGGATGGAAAAAAAGCCACGGATCTTTCAAATGCAAGCCGGACTTGCTACCACTTATACAATAATAGGCAAAGGGTAGGTGCTTTTGGGTGACTTGGGAGACAGGAACAAGACCAAGTTGTCCAAATCCAGGTGATGACGGAAATTTCGTTCATCACATTTTACTTGAGCATCACTGCATAAACCTAGGTTTTAGGCGCGAGAAATGTGAAAAACCAACTACGCCTTTGTTGGGATTTGCATATACCTTTACAATGAGCAAATATCGCAATACGACAAGGGACAAGATACATAGGGTAGAAATTTACATAAAAATAATTTAAATCATCAATGTCACATCATTCTTGGCAAGACTGGAAAACTTCAGCCTTCATTACCAAAACTTTTTACCAAAGCTATTAAATAAGACTCCGAATCCCCAATGGCGGAACATCTAAAATCGCTAAGCACAGCTAGCTCAAGACGGGTTCAAATCCTGGCAAGCGAGCTCATTGCATGGAAGTTTTCTTGGCTTTTTTACAAGTGGAACGTGAATACAAGGCAGATCCTCTAAGAAAGTTTCCTTCTCTTAGGCAGATAAACAATCGTGTACTTTGCTGTAATCCAAATACATTAAATCTGTCTCTATTAACAGTTATAATTCTAGCTTTTTTAAGAAATATTAAGCTAAAAACATGTAAATATCCAATTGCATGAGACTGCAAATAGTTCTAAGCAATCAACATTTTAAGCAGCAAAGCTTTTCAATGCACTCATGAACAACTGAAAACTGACGTCCAACTGGTATACTGGTTAGTGTCGCTGAGTGCTGTTTCAAAGGGCCTGGGTTCAAATCGCAGAGAAGGCATGGATGTTTCTGAGTGCACAGTGCTGCACAGGGGCACTCCGAATATATATAACCTTCCGAGAGGATGGCGGTAGGCCAAAAACAACTGAAAACTAAACAAAAAAAACCCCTAAAATTTGGTATAAAACTTTACGGGTTACAAAAGCAATCTAACAAAAATTCCTTGCCATCAGGCGATAAAAAATTCTACTCAAATAGGAAGAGTTGTATATTTAAAGCATTTATTAATTTAAATTTATGATTATTTACTCAATGTTTTGGCTTTTCATAACATTCCATTCATAGAATGGTGATAAGATTATTAAGTACGGTAGAGGCAAAAAAGTGTATTAAATAAGATAATTTTTACAAAATGACAGCAAATCTCATAAGCGAGGATAAGTACTTAAATAAGTAATTCAAATTATGTGAAAATTCTTCTGATGACCTCTTTCAAACAGAATAATATTTCTGCACAGAAGTACCTCCTATTTAGTTCACTCATGGTATTTGTTGCAATTAACAGAAGGTCGTCAACTATTTAAACTACTTTCCTGATCAGCTTTCGAGTTTAAATTTTGTAAACATACTGATTGTGTATGATAATACAATATGGTAGAACGAGTTTTATAAAATTCCATTTAATGTTGACATGATTTTTGCACATATTTTCATTTGCAGAACAAACTACAGAAGTCTCAAAACTTTAATGTTTGCACCAGAGTAAAATATTCTTTTAAATAAAATTTGTATGAAATTCTTAACATAACTTCTGATTTCTGGGTGAATTATTGAAAGATAGAAAATGTTTCCGATTATTTGAGACATTTATTGGAAGTAAAAAAAATAATTATTCATTGTTATTCATTTGCTTAATTGGAAGTAAAAGAATGATTATTAATTGTTGAAAAATTTCATTGAAAATATGCTAATATGTTAAGAATTAAAAAAAAATTTTAAAAAGGTTTTACAAAATAAGCTTTTATTCAAAACTTATAAAATTCTTAATAAGCTAAAAGCAAATAATAATAATAATAATTTGTAGCATATTTTAATGGGAACAAGAGGTTAATTAAGCTTCTTTACACTAATCATGTTCAATTTATATCACAAATCACAAAAGTGTAGGCACTTAAATAACGAAACCAAATAGTCGAATCGCAACGTCAAATATGCATCAAGGGCACCATATATTTTCATTATTCATGATATAAATTTGTAAATTTTGTAAAGAATATTATTTAATCTCTTATTCCTATTAATCTATATAATAAATTATGGTACTCTTCTGTTATCGGGACCAGATTAAAATATGTATGTATGCATGCATGCATAATTGGATGTATGTGTTCATGTATGCGTGTATATATAGGATGTTCTCAAGATCCAGAAGATGTATGTAACAAAAGCCAAGCAAGAATTTTTGTAAAAATAATTTTACTTATCTTAGTTTTAACTTAGGTTGGTTTAGATCATTTGTAAAGTTGGCCCTAAAACGAAATTAAAATTTTGATTTCAATAATCAGACTGAATTAAGAAACCGAGAGTATTAGAAAGTTAAACTGTGAATTCTTAGAAGTTTTCTAGAATTTAAAACTCTTAACAATGTCATTGTGAGACATTTTCTTCGAGTACTTAAACTCTGGTGGGGAAAAATATAAGGTATATTTTAATTTTATAATACTTATTTTAAGTTTGACACTTTATTATCTCTTCTAGCTTCAGCTTACGATTCCTTACCAGAGTAAGATTTTAGAATCATGTTAAATGCAAATTCCACTAAATTCGAGAGAGAGAGAATTCCTGAATAGTGTGCGTTTGCCTTCCGGCTACGTCTCTCTAAACTGTTACTATGCTCGGCTGTATTACGTGCCTTTTGATAATTTTACTGGCTAAGTTAATATTATGAGCCAACTACTTCAGAATTGCGTTAGCTTTGGCTCAATCTCTTTAGTTAGTTCTTACATTCTGAGTTTAAGCCCAAGTGGAGGCTTTGCTGTATGCCCTGAGAAAGGGGCCAACTGTTAAATCTTGATTTTGAGCAACATTATTTATTCTCAAGTTTTGTTCCTCTTGGAAATCTTTCATACGTTTATTGTTAGTTTAACTTAAAGTAACTTACTTAGTAGTTCAATATATTACAATTAGTTGAACAAATGAAAATCTGAAAATTTTGACCAACAGAAATTTCTTGCAGATACGAACTTTTAGATTTTGGGAAAAATATAAGCATAAATGATATTTTTTTTTGCATTATTTTTATTCATATGTTTTTACAAATATCTAGAAAAAGTTTTTAGTTTCATTAACAAGTTTTGGTTTGTTAAAAAAAATCCTGCCCCAACCTTTTTTTATAATTGCTGCCTATCATCTACTTTCAAACTGT
Organism: Stegodyphus mimosarum; assembly: GCA_000611955.2. Classification (NCBI taxonomy): domain Eukaryota; kingdom Metazoa; phylum Arthropoda; class Arachnida; order Araneae; family Eresidae; genus Stegodyphus; species Stegodyphus mimosarum. The sequence goes on from KK119156.1 coordinate 503,031, forward strand.
GCACTGCCCCATGTGCAATGTTCTAGACCACTGTTGTAACAATTTATGTAATATGTCTTTTGGCATTGTAGGAATGTGCAATAAAACTCATGGAAATAAGAAAGATGGGGATATTGTATTTCATGTTTTTCCAAAAGCCAATTTGCTTTTGGCCAAAAAAAATGGATATAAGTGTCGAAGACAGGATTCTATTAATGTGAAGAACACAAGAATTTGCAGCAAACAATTTCTATGCAGTGATTGTGAAGGTGACGTGAAAAATCGCTTGCTTGGATTGCTGAAAAAGATACTCTTAAAATCCAGTACTGTGCCAAGGAAAAGAAATAATGCAGAGTGCTTTTGGAAGATAACACGAATTAAGTTTGAAGAAAATTCATTTTGAAGCCAATTATGAAAATGAAATATTGAAACAATTATCAATTTAAGGGATTTTGAAATACATATTTTTAAGGTGCAGAAATGTTGATTACATGTATTAACTTTTTGTGCAACATAACTCAAAAAGCAACTATTTCTTCAGTTCTTACCGCTTGCACCTTCGGGTTAACAAAAAATGCTTACATAATATTTCTGAAGTGATATTTGTACTCTTTCTTGTACAGGGTTTCCGAATTCCCCTTTATCATGTTGTAATAAAAAAAATAAAACGCACTGAATGCATTTTTAGCAGAATATTTGAGTGAAAAATGAAAATACTGTACCATACATCTCTCAAATCAGATTCAAGTAATAGAATATTGATCATTTTCATTTAAATTATTTGTATATTCTACCTGCAATTTCTTTTAAGAATCTAACACGTATGATTGTTTTCATTTACACATTTTTACTATTGCATATCTTACACATATTTATGGTCTGAGTCATTTTTTATATGAGCAATAATTTCTGTCAGAATCTAATCTGAATTTCACCGAGGGTTCCGACACCAGAATTTCAGAGGGGTACAAAGGAATTCTGAAAATTTCTCTTCTGGCACTTTCAAAAACGATTTTCTTACACATTATGTGTTATTTATTTCAAGACATTACTCAAATCAATCCATTCAAGTAATCAAATTATCAATTAGTTTCTCATCAATGCACAGAAATGCAGAAAAGCATTACAGCATCATGGATCTCCTAAAGAATAACTGTCCTTAAAACCTTTTAAAAAATTAAAAAAAACACAGTATAAAATACTAAATATTAAATGCGAAACAATACCATTATTTTTGTATAATTTTGGGCAATCTAAAAGCCATTCTGTCATAGACTGATGCTTGAAAACGATGCTATTGAAATGCTTGCCTCCGTTAACATTCCATGTAGCAATTCCTATTCTTACTTTAGAAGTAAACGTGAATTCTTTTTTTCTCATGTATAATGCTTCCAAGAAACTAGATGGCACTAGAAAGCAAATAAATAAAATTAATAAATTAAGATCAATAAATTCAGTTTTGCATACAAAAGTTCATAGAAGAAGGAATTTACATATCACAATGCAGAGATGAAAAAGCCTCTACTGCTTAAGTTCAACAGGAAGATTTTCTGAGTGTATTAATTTGCCTTTTTAAAACTTTTTTTAAAAATTCCATTTATATTTTGATAAATTTAATACTGAAGTGATTTTTTTACTATTCCTTCACACATATTTTCAATTAATGATTGAAGCTCCATTGCAAAACTTCAGTCTTTGCACAGCTGGGTATAGATTGGAAAACATTTTTCAAAATGAGATATTTCCCGAATCTATCTTAAATTATCGATTTCTGATGACTTTTCTGAAATCAGTCAACTTTCTCTATCATTATCCATTATTGTAAAATTATTTCATTATAATATTATACCAAAAAAAAAAAAAAACCCCACCCTTAACAAGAACTCGCTTAACATCAATAAAACTTTAGCCCTTGCAGCTACTTATGTGATCTTATACGAAATTTTATCAGTTAATGTGAATTTCAGTTTGCACAAACAACAAACTGTTTTTTAATCCATTGCATCAATAGATTTTATATTTTTCACACGAAATTTCAAAGTTTTTCATATTTTTGTTCCTGTTGTTTCTCTGCTGTGATTGCATTCAGAAATGATCCATTGCATTTAATTGAAAACCTTTTATAACACTGAGCTGGTGTACAGCCCATGACATACATGACCTGAACTTACCCAATGTAAAGGCTCACTTCCCTCCCATATGCAACAAATTGTCTTCAGCCTTTAGATCAAGGCATTATTGCAGTTATGATGAGGTCTTACCACAAGCGATTCATAACAACTGCAATTTGTGCTGTTGAAAAGGAGACAGAATCACCAACTTGGAGTGTGGTTCACACAATAAAAACTATTGCTGCATCTGAAAATCCGTGTCATTACAACACATACAAAACTGTTTCAGCAGAGTCTGGAGACATAAAGACACTAATCCTGTACACAAGTTAGATGGTGACAATGATATCACTTAACTTGACAAATGAAACAGTCTACAATTCACTGTGAACCCTGGTGTTAGTTTCGAGGAATTTCTTAGTGCAGATGATGATGATGATGATGTGTGAATTCAAATGGAAGCATTTATGTCAGGTGCGAGAAATATCATCAGAAGAAAGTGAGGAGAACAATATTATTCCACCCACCTGATAGGAAATGATATTATTCCACCCACCTGATAGGATTCTTGGGACACTGAAGAACATTTTGCTACAACATCCAAATCAACCACTAATTTTACGGAAGCCATGAGTACAGATAGCCCTGAAGTTATGAGGCATTTTTATTCCAATCTACTAAAGCAAAATATATAAGAATTTTTCACCAAAAAATTATCTGTGAACACAATTTTTTCCAAGTTACAGCACAGTAATTGAATGTAGCATTGTAGTGTTTTCTATGATGGCATGCATAACATATTATAGTAGTTATGTAACTAATATTGTAACTAATAACTAATGCTGGTTATGTTAGTAGTTATGTAACTAATACTGTAAATAGTTACGTCTAGAAAAAAATTATTCCAAAAATAAAATTTGAGTCCCAGTTAATATGAATTTTTTTAATATGAACTCTTGATTTTTCAGTTTCTTGATATTTGTGTTAACTGTTTATATTTGAGGTGTTTATCTCAGACTAAGTATTATTTCTTTATTTCATTATTTTTTAGAATTTTCTTTTTCTTCTTTTTTTCTGCAGAAAACAACTATGAACTATGTTTATGTGGTTCTCATTTATATTACAATGTAGGTGGGTAGCCATGTTAAAATGTTTGGGAAGCACTGAAATATAGTATGTTCTACAGGTATATGCAATGAAATAAAGTGCTTTTAAGAATTTATATAGATATGTTATAAACATTTGTACAGATATGCACAGAGCATGGCACAGGCCCAAGCTTCAGAGTATTTAAAATTTTATTACTTTTATTTGAACTGAATTTTGTAAAAAATTATTCTACATGCTTTTGTTTTGTTCCAGTATAGTATGGCATATATCACTTATGCCAGTTACATGGTTCTGCTTTTTTTTTTCTTTTTGAGGACTTAGTTTACTGGAATAAGTCTGTGCTTTGTTATCAATAGTTTTTATACTGTCTTGTTTTATTATTATCTGTTCAGTTTTATAAGTTTCGTTTACCAGTTTTTACTGTTATTTAGCTTATGAGTGCCCATACAGTTCTGTTGGGTTTGTCCATGGGTTTTTAGTTAGATTCAGTTTACAGGTATGTACAGTTCTACCGAGTTTTTGCCTAATGGTTTATACATAGATTTGGCTTAATGGGTACCTTTAGAGTTCTATGGTTTTTGTCTACAGGTTTATACAGATATTTGGTATACCCATATCGTTGCACAGGTTTTCACATAGATTTAATCTATGGATACCCACATAGGTATATTGGTTTTCTTCTATGGGTACCTGTATGCCAGATCCCCATAAAAACTTTTTATTGATCTGCATGGAATTTCTTTATTGATATCTGTTTAGTAGAAATGGCTATAAACCTGTCACATAGATGTTAATGGTACTAGTGATTTTTTTATGCTTTGGGACTATAACCACAAAGAAATCACATGAATGATCCCTAAGACAAGGAATAATAATTTAAGTCAAGAAATTCATTATCTAATATCTCCATGAATTCGGTATGCAAATGTTTAGAACTTTTTCCGTTTAACTTTTTAAAGTGTAATTAATAATTAATTTTATTAAATAGAATATTTGTTTTACGAAAATCATGTAAAAATTATGATTTTCCATTTACAGAACTTCGACATCTGATATGTTGAGAATATTTTCACAAGCTTTGTAATTAGAAGTGTAAGTACTGGATTAATTACTGAAAGCAATGATGACTGCATATTTTTTTCTAAAAACCCTTGCATGTATCATGTATTGCATAGAGGTTTATGCCGGCAAGGAGGCTGTGGTTGATTCACTGTTCACTGTTGCTCAACATTTTCAGTATTAAGTGGAAGCTTGCTAGTGGTGACATCTATAAGTTGAATTAGAAGCACAGCGCAAGGGGTCACTTGGCTTCGGGAATAGATGTTGAATCCGTTTCACATGAGCGGAATTTTCTACCATTAGAGCAAAAGAGCTCTTGTGCAATAAATTCAATAATTTGAACTCTTTCAAATTTGTAAGCATTAAGTGGCTACGTAGATGCCATACACCCTCCCCCAGCATCTGCATGCTAATGATGAGAAGTGACTTTGTTGGCCTGTTTTGAGCCATACATTTGATGTGACTGATCACTGTATCGCTGGGCTGTGTTCAGCTCCATTCACTGCATGTGGCTAGACCTCATTCCATAAGTGATTTAGTTTGTCAGTACCCCAGGTGGGCAGCTGAAGGTATGCTCCTATCATTTAAAAGGGGCGCCACAGTTTGCGACCACAGAGCTTTTTGTTTGCTACTGTTCGATGCTTTTTGGTGTTAAGCAGAGGCTTGCTCATAACAACAGTTATGGATTGAATCAGAAATATGGTGCTAGAGGTCACTTGGCTGCAGGATCAGAACTTGAGTGTGCTTCATGTGAGTGCAATTATCTACTGCTAGGGCAAAAGAGCTCTTGTGAGCTAGAATCAAGAATTCCAGTGTAAAGCCCATGAAACAAAAAACAAAAACAAAAAAAATCTTTAACCTGCTATATTGAAAAATGGCATATCATAGTTATCCCGAAAAGCACATTACATCAGATGATAGACTCATGAAGACATATCAGATTATTCAAACCCAGGAAGGAAAACTCTCGTCAGTTTAGTCTTCGAAACGGAACCAAGGAATTCCTGAGACACACCTATGCATAATTGTTGTAATTCACAGCTATTGAATGAATAAAACCCGTTTCTTTTTCTTGATTGATACAATGTAAATATTACATATTAGTGGCAGCTGAAAGCGATAAAGAATCATCCTATTGGGTGAGTACTATTTTTTTGGTCCTCTATTGCTCAGATGCAGGGATGTTTGTGTCTGTAGTGGTAAAAGGCTGATAGATTCTAAAGTCAAATGGTAGGAAAATATAGGATCTGATTTTAAATTACTTTTTACAAAATTTAAAATTATTATCTGTGAGGATACAAAACCTTTGGAGAATTATAACACAATTCAGTTGAAATTCTGGTTTTGGAGCTCCGGAAATGGTGGGAGCTCGGTAGAATTTAAGTGTTATATATGTGTGTATATTTTTGCCTTATGGATACTTGAGGGAACTTTCAGTGGTATTTTCCTTACAGGAGGTGCTAATTACTGTTTTATTACTGTATCATACCAAATGAAAAGATATTCTGAGCTAGAGTAACAAAATTTTGTTAAAGGAATTTTATAAGAATAACTGGTTGCATTTGTGTATTTATTTTACAAGAATAAGTGACTGTATTGATATACTTATTTTATAGTAATTATCAGTGAAGTGCGTAGTTTTATTGCTTTGAATATTACCTTTGATATTTCATAATGGCATATTTAATGAATGGGAAGACGGCCAATCTTTTATTTCTGGCCGATGAGCTAGGGGAAGAAGTGTCAAACGATTTAAAAATGATTGAACTGAAAAATATGATTCTGGGAAGTAAGAACTATGAAGAAGAGGTAGTCAAAGAATTATTAACTTCGATTATTACTGAAAGGAAAGAGAAGGAAAATGTGGATTTACTTATGAGTCCGAAAGTTAAAAGTTTAGATGAAATTATTAAAACTAAAATTGCTGACCGTGAAAGTTCCAACAAGATCAGAAGAGTGGAATTATTTTTTCAACAGTCTAGAAAAGGAAGCGGATAACTTAAAATCTAAGGTGCTAATTTGTTTATTAGGAGACCAGGCCACGTATATTTTAATTTATTTCGAGGAAGAACAGTATGAGGATTAGGAAGCATTGAAAACCATAGTTTATCGGGAATATGAACCACCACCTAAGATTTGTCTGAAAAATTTTAAATGGGCTAAAAGGAACCTGGATGAAAATTTTACTTAGTTTCCTACAAGATTAAATTCTATGTGGAGTTATTACTGAAAATTGAGAAGAGCCATGGATCTGGAAACTGTCAATCAGTTAGCAATCGCAGATAGATTAATGGAAACGTTTGATATGGAAACTACTACTCATATTGGTATTAAGCAAGGAGAAAATTGCTGGAAGCCAAAGGATTTAGAGAGAGAATGCAATATCTTTTTTTCGGCAACGAGGAAATCTTACGCTAAGGGTTATAGGAAAGAGAATGAGATTAAAGAGGGATTATCACCAGATAGGATTAAAGTAAAGCCAAAAGAAAGCTATAAACTTAGCTCACACAGCAGGTTTCAACAGAGCCCAACAGAGGCAAAATAGACTATCATCAGAAAAATTTCACATGTTACAAGTGCGGGTCAAGGGAACATTTTAAACATGAATGCCTACAAAATAAAAATACGAAAGACAAATTTGCAAAAGTGAATAGAGCAGCGTAGTAGATGGTGGGGAGGTTAGAGAAACTCAAGAGGATAGAGTTATTGTTGCCAAAGCGGGAAGTTTTGGAAAGGAACTTTCTAGTCAATGAATACAAGAGGATTATGTAAATTCGATATAGTGCAGCTTAGTGTAAACAGACGGGTAAGTAATGGATTAATCGATTCTGGCAGTGAGGTAACGGTTGTGAAGGAAAGTATTATTCCAGACTTTAGATTACCTTTGGCACTAATTTCTGGAAATGGTGTTAATGTCCATCAGGAGATACTTTGGGCAGTGACGAAATCTTTAGTTGAAGATGTTTTAATAAACCCCAGGGGTTAGACATGCTACGGGGCGAAAACCGCTATAAAGATCGGCAGTTTAAGGTAGAAGAAAGTAGCAGTGGTTTGTAATGCAAATCGAAGGATTCCTCAGACGTGAGGGGGGCAGAAACACTTCAGGGTAAGTTAGAAACATACATTCAAAGCCACACTTATCCCAGATGTCGAAGGGCACTTAGAGGGGGAAACAGCTATTTTATTTCAGACAGTGGAGTTTAGTCAGCAGCAGAAAAAATGCATTGATTTGTCTAAAATGTGGGAAAAAGCGAAAGCAGATAAGGAAAGTTATTTTGTGAGGGACAATTTTCTTTTTTATCCGGGCAAAGTTCAGGAGCAAATGGCAGAGCAAGTAGTTGTCTCTAAATGAAGAAATGGAATTCTAGAGCTCGCGCATGCGTCAGTATTTGAAGGTTACATGAGAATTAGAAAAACATTAACAGACTACAGTTGATGAGGGCATCAAATGCCTAGTCGGGTCTGATTCAGAGTTGAAAAATGATGTACAGCCAACTATTCACGAAACAGAAATTCCTTCAAGCCACACACTGCCTTCAAAACGATCAAGTGTTAAAAAGGCAGCTGCGAAGGGAGATTCCTCAGAAAAACCTGTCAAGATAAAATATAGAAAGAAATCTGGTGATGCAAAATCTACAAAGAAAAGAACAATTCATCCTGAAAAACAAGGTACAAAACGTCGCAAGCATTCAGGAGAACCATTTAAAAAATTATGGATATAACTGACGAAATCTACGGTGGTAGATCATAGTAGATCTGAAGTAGTGCTGATCGTTTCGAGTAGGTGCAGGTCCAGATGGTTTGGGAGAGGGACTGGTATGACGAAGATGAAAATGGTTTTGGCATTGGTGGTCTTTGGCCTGGAGCTTTAAAAGGTCAAGGTGGTTTGAGTGCTGGTCTTTCGTTTGGGCCAGGTAAAGGTGAAGAAGGTTTTAGAATGGAACCAATGCATTCATTAAAAGCAGGCAAAGAAGGTTTCGGAATGAAACTAATGCATTCATTAAAACCAGATTACGAAGGCTTTGGCATCGGCTCTTATGGACCAGGTCAAGAAGGATTTGGAATCAAAACTATTCATGGACCAAAACCAGGTCACAAAGATTTTGTAATTGACACTTATGGACAAGGTAAAGGTGGTTCCAGAATGAAAACAATTCATAGCCTAAAAACCAGGTTTAGGTAGTTTTGGAGTTCATTCTGGATATGGACCAAAATTAGGTGAAGGCCAGCTTTGCATTTGTTCCTTATTTTTAAGCCCAGGGGAAGTATTTCCTATGTAATTTTTGGAACACATTTTGGCTTTAAACCTGGATTAGGCATAGGTGGTTATGCTTATGCCAGTCTTGATGGAATAGTAATAGGTCATGGTGGTTTTGGACCAGGTAGTATTTTGAAACCGAAACAGGTCAAGTTGGATATGGAGATCAATCACCTTGTGCACTGGGAACAGGTTTTAAATGCATTGGGAGTTGGTGGTGCTTCAGGAGGTTTAGATGGTTCAAGTACAACATTGGGCCGCAGATGCATTGTCACGATTAGTATGAATAATAATAAAAGAAAGAGAGAACCACATACGTTCATAATGCATTTCTTTAAATACTTCTCAAGATATTTGTTTAAATGGGGTTGGTAAATAAAATAGTTTGCCTAATGTTGGATGCATTTGTGTAATTATGTTTAGTGTATTGTTGTCTATTGCTAACAAAATAACTAAGGAGACTTTTATATCCTGATCAGAGTTTGGTTGGTTTCTACACTGCTGGCCACCCAAATTGCAACACCAAGAAAGACAAGAGACACCACAACAAAATTTATTTAGTAGATAACAAGTCAACCAAATATCAAATGATTAAATTTATAGAATTCTGTGAAGTGTGGTTCCTTCCAGAATCAGTAGCCAGAGTAGCTGCCATTGTTGGAGATCACCGCTGCCACACGCCTCGACATTGAGTCAAAGAGACTTTGGATGTGTACTTGGGGTACAGCAGACCAAGCAGCTCCCATATGTTGCCAAAGTTGATCTGGTGTGGTAGCTTGGGATGTAATCTGGGTCAATCGTTCAGCAACCATGGACCACATGTTTTCTATAGGCGAAAGATCTGGACAGCGAGCCGGCCAGGGAAGCAGTTCAATCTGGCGATTGACAAAGAAACCTTGGACAATGCGTGCCATGTGTGGCCATGCATTATCCTGTTAAAATATGGCTGTAAGCAAGCCTTGAAGGTAAGGAAGGATAACTGGCTCCAACACCTTGGAGATATAGTGCTGTCTGTTTAAAGTACCGACAGTGCGTACTAGAGGAGTGTGAGAGTAATATCCAATACCGCCCCATACCATAGTACCAGGTGTAGGACCTGTATGGCCGTGCATAACGCAGCTGTTTAGCAGCCTCTCTCCACGGTGCCTCCAGACCCAAATCCAACCATCCTGGTGTTGCAGACAGAAGCGTGACTCGTCAGTACAGACAATTTCATTCCATTCTGCCGTCCACATTCTTCTTTCATCGCACCATTGGCGCCGGAGACGTCTGTGGTTCTGCGTCAAGGGTAGACGAAGCAATGAACGTCTTGCGGACAGAGCACTCTGCTGTAAATGGCGCCAAATAGTACGCGCAGACGGTGGATGATGCGTTATAGACTGAATGTGCTGTGCGATGGTTCGTGATGTGACTGAGCGATACCGTCGCTGCCATGCACACAATGTTCCTGTCATCACGTGAAGTGGTGCACTGAGGTAGATGCGATGGAATACGCCGGTCCGTCTTATTCTCCTGCATGCACCGGCGACATATCCGCATTACAATTGTTTGGTTTCGTCCAACACGATTACCAATTTTCCTGAAAGATAGTCCACACTCACAGTAGGCCACTATCCTTCCTCTGTCGAACTCGGATACTTGATCAAACGATGATCGCTGTTTACTACGAAGCATAGTTGATCGTTTTTTTGAAAAAACCACAAGAAAAACACAACTGCCGAACTTGAAATCATCGAAAACTCCAAGCCTTAAATAGCGCTTTGAAGTGGCGCCACAGGCTCACGTGATGTGCATCTGCGCTGAAATTCTAATCATTTGCATATCTCACCTCCGCTAATGCATGTTGTAAATTTCATGTTATTTGCATGCTTCCTTCAGGGTGTTGCAGTTACGGTGGCCCAGCAGTGTACATACAGGTAAGGTTGGTTTCTCAGTATGTTAAGTAGGTAGCTACTAGTTATGTCTCCCTGCACCTGGTTGGGTACGCAGTGGAAAAATTCCAGTATCCCTGTCAGCCATCAGGAACTATGGAATTTTGGATGAAATTAAGTGCATCAGCTAATAAACCTATGAACTCTGATTGGTCTCTGATGAACTCTGGACTGTTTCTGACAAATTCGGAACTGCTTATTATGAACACTGTGTTTTGTTGCTGATCAACTCTTTGTGCAAATTAGTCTTAAAAGACTAATTTCCATCTTAGTGGGTGCGTGTAATACCCATAGCTCGTGAAACAAACAAAAAAAAAATCTTTAACTTGCGATATTGAAAAATGGCAATTCACAGTTATTCCGAAAAGCACATTACATCAAATGATTAGACTCATGAAAAGAAACTTGAAAATTTAAGAGGAGATCATTGGCAGAACTGAAAAAAGTCGGCCAATTTTTTTTGTTTTTCTTTGAATGAAAACGAATAACGTTTTGGTGATTCTGTTGCCAAGGTTTCAGATATTTCTATTTACAAACGCCTCCTGCTATAAGATTCCAACAGAATAAGTTTATCCTATGAGATGATTCAAACCCAGAAAGGAAAACTGTCGTCAATTTAGTCATTTTCATTCAACATAACTCTTGGAAATGGAACCAAGGAATTCCTGAAACGGGCTTACGTAAAATTGTTGTAATTCACAGCTATTGAAAGAATAAAACATGTTTCTTTTTCTTGATTAATATGATGTGAATCTTAAAGTGCAAAGAATAATTTGAAAGAGCTGGATGTCAGCATCCAGCTCTTTCAAATTTGCAAGCATTCAGTGGCTCCATTGCTGACATAGTGTTTCAAAAAGAAAAAAGATATTATAATATGCTCTTTTTTTCCCAAAATGTATCAACACCAGCCCTGCAATACAAAAACATGGTCAATATCAGCTTCACAGCAAAAAAAATGTGTCATATACTTCTTAATATGGGAATATGATCGATGAATTAAGCTGCATTCAATGTGCTATCTTAATGCAAGTGTTTTTCTGCGGTAGATCAGGCAAAATGCATATGAGTATCACATCTTGCTTATTCTCTTGGATTCCTCAGTCTCAAGACAACTAGCCAAGTTTTTACTGCTGTCTTTCAAAATTCATAAAGAAAAAACGTTATACTGATTCCTGTTAACCTTGCCGCTTTACAAAAATTTCAGCATTTAAGTCAAAAACTGTAGAGCAGCTACAGCAGATTAGGAGCAAAGCTGACTGTAACTTAGACGTATGTCAATTTAAGATGCAGACTTTATGACTAACATCATAAAATTTCACCTTAAGATAAGGTATAAAATGCTTCTGTTGTGTACAAAACAATAATTTTAGAAGAAAGATTCTACATAAAATCTGCTTTTCTGAGATATCGTGTTTGTACACGTATATATGTACATATAATATATCTATATTATAACCTAAATTATTTGCAATTTTAATGTCACATAGAATAATCAAATGAGTAAAACTATTTAATAATAATACATTATTTACAAGACTATGATCAAATTATAGAGAAAAAAATGTCACTCATGGAAAGCAGGTTTAGGTATTTACACATTTAAAACATTATAGGATTAAAAAAGTCATAAAACAATTTACAACTATTTACATTAAACAAAATTTCATAGACCTGATTCCAATACACAAAAAAACTAAAATAACTTTGACTATAAAAATCCTTTATCAAACAGATGTTAGTACAAGAGAACTAACAGACTTTCTTAAACATAGCAAGTTATGAAAATTGGGTTCTGTAAAATAAATACAGAAAAGTTGCAATAAAAATTATGTAAACTTACGATTAAGCATGCTGCATGGAAGTATACTTCTAGCTTTCTCTGCTACTTCATTGTACAAAGCACCTCCAAGTAATAAAATGTCAATTGCTTCCTGCTTAGTACTATCAAGAAGGTTATTCTGTATAGTCCGTACAACTGATCGGGATCCATCCCTTAGCTTAACAAAAACCAAAATTAACATATTGTATAAAATTAGAAAGCTCTAAGAAGGAAAACAATGTAAAAAATTGTAACAAGAAATGGTTAGACATAACATTATCTACATTTTTTTTGCTAGGTATCCAGCAGCAAAATGTACATAAATATATCAATTTTGTGATAAAAGTTCCAAGATGGATTTTGTTACATGTCAAATTGTGATACTGAAGCTTGCAAAATCAATATTATTTAGTTGTCTTATGTGTCATGAATATATACCAGGTCTCATAAAGCACTCGGCAGCCTAGCTATACCTAATATCACACTGCTCTTCGTAATGGTACATTTAGTTGCAGCTACACAAGTGATGTAAAGGATGGAGGTGGAATAGAGAGTTACCATTAAATTATGTTTTACGTTAGACAAAATACCAACAAAGGCATATATAGCAAGCCATTCATTTCAAGGCATTACTGATACATGTGACTGCATGGTACAAAGGTTTCAGCAAAGGATAATCCTTCTCCAAAATAAAATAATGTGTCAAGAATTTTCTTCAAAACGACCATCGTGATATTACTCACACATTATCAATATACTAAACTTGAATAGAGATGTTCAATACTAGATTTTATGCGATGCAATAATGAAACAGAAGCTTGATGAAAAATCCTCTCTCGCACATTGGCAGAGGGATAAACTAAAACCAGATGTACACTTGTAATTGAACAGTTGGAAAAGGCCAGAAGTCAACATTATTGCCAAAGATTAAAGTAAATGCTACGAATCTGACTCTCGAATGAATCGACAAAATACCAAATGGCCAGATTCATGTTTCAATGTCAAAGAAAAAGAAACCGCAACCATTACAAACAAACAGTTTCAATGTTGATGGTATTTATTGATGCAAAATGTGAACAGCAATATAAACACTAGCCTCTCAGACAATGAATTACTGAGTAATCAACCATTTGTGTCAGGCAATTAAACAATGCTGATATGACTTGAGAATAGCCAGGCAATGACTGACTGATCAATCATTGAATTATCTGGACATAAATCATAACCCTTCCCTTATTATCAAACATATTCACCCATTATATCTTCATACAATCCTTCCCACATAAGAAATGTTGTTGAGAGGGATGCAACATGAAAATATTGTCTTAAAATTGAGATGTTCCGAGAATCATCCCAGAAGAGGCTTTCACCCTTTAAACACTCTAGCAGTTGCACATAAATAGCAGAGGGGCTCACTTGACAAAGTTAAGCATTATTAACTGGTCAGCTGAATATACTACTTTTTACCTGTAGTGGAACGATTCCAACAATAGTGCACATAAAGTTTCCTCTAAACTGCTTCCTAGTAGGATACTACATGCCTGAAAAACTACTAGTAGTTGGTGTTCCCACATTGTTATATATTTTGTATCATATTTTAAATATTACCATATTTAAATATTATTTAAATATTTATTTTTAAATATTATTTTTAAATATGGAACAAAATACTCAATAAATAATCAGACATTACTCGCTCCTTCAACATTACAAAAATTGCACATAAAATCAAATATGTTTTCAAAAAATCAATTTAGTTTTATACATCTAAATAGTAGTAATTATATTTGAGATACAAAACTACTTTGAAGAGGACAGTTCTCATAATTTTTACACATAAAATATTTTTGTTTCACAATAAACTCACAATCAGTCTTGCAATCAAAAAAAAAATATTCAGTAGTAAAATATCACAAACAGCTGATAATTTGAAATAATTAACACATAAACTGGGAAAAGTTTTAAAGCTTATGATGATATATCATTCAAAATAACACTATTACATACGGTCGCCTTAACAAATGGACCCACTGGGCACTTGCCTGGTGGCCCCACGAGCATTAGGGTCCATGCTAATCCATTTATTTTCATTTGTGTGAGTGGTTACTGTAGGGACAACCCCAGAAGACTGGTTTGCCCGAAGGCCCAAATGCTGCTAAAACAGCACTGCTATTACACACAAACAAATCAGGATCCCAAAAATTTACCCTTAATATACACTCACTTAAAAAAAAAACAGAAAGAAAAATCTAAATAGTTTCAGAGTTTAAATTACGTCCAAAGGGGCATTTTTTTAAACATTTTGTGTGGTACCTTTATTTATGAAATATCATGTTTTTTGCACTTAAACCATAAAATTCAATTCAAGAGCAATATCACAAAATCATTTTTAAATGACCATATCTTTACAATTTCCGATACACAGTCTCACGCGCTGGAGATAGAAATGTTTTTTCTGTACAACGCTGCCATTGCTCGCTTTGAAATCCTTAAGTTCGTTAATCAAAAATTCGTTAGTTTTACAAAATATGGAATCGATAATAAAACAAATTCCAAATTTTGGCTTCCAGATGCCCATATTCGGGTGGAAATGTTCAATATCCAAAATTTGATGGCTCTGGGTACATTGTTTTATCACAATGCAAGAAGAAACATACATATATTTATGCAGATTTCTTCATTATTTAATTTCTTTAAATATAATACAAGGTCATAATATTTGGTGGCAACAATTTGAAAAGTGAAACAATGCTTTTAGTGAATCAAAGCAAAATGGCAAAACGAAATTAATGGTCCTTCTGGGCAAATTGCCCCTTCGGACTAAAGTGAAGGACAGTCTGTAATTCCCGTTTACTGGGCTGACAGATCAAATTCCAACTTGCATTTTTAATGTCCCGTAAATGCGACTTAGGATATATATATATATATTAGATTTATATATAGCATTGTTCTAACGTAAGTATTTAGACACTAATTCGGATTTTTTATGAAATGACGTGCTATCCACCTCCCATATTCCAATTCCACAACTTTAGTTATGCCTAAAAATCAAATTTTATGTGAAACTTCAGTAATACAGAAATTCACTTGCAATACTTTTTTTACTTTGTGTCAAGAATAATTCACATGGGCAACTTCTCAGTTTATGGCAACCTATTTCAATTACTCTTTCATTCTGCATGAACACGAAAAAAGTATACTGTTTTCTTTCTTGCATATATTTTTATTTCATATTACATATTTTAATCATAGCTGCTATTTTCAGACATTTTTTGGTTTCAGAATTTCATTTTAATTATTTGAGTCATATGGTTGAATTATAGTTCTTCAAGTAGTTATTTTAAAAATGTCTATTTATTCATTTTCATTGTGTACTTTAAGCATGTTTATTCATATAATTTTTAGTAAAATTTTAATCTATATAATTTTTAGTCCAAAGGGGTTTTCTCACTGAAGGACTATTCTTTTCGTTTTGTGTTGGAAATATTAAAAGTCTGAATCACTTTTCAAACTGTTGCCACAAAGTATTGCAGCCCTGTATTATATTTAAAGCAATTAAATAATGAAGAATCTGCATAAATGCATGAATATTTCTTCAAATGTGATAAGACAACAGTACCTACAGCCACACAAATTTGAATAACGTGTTTCCACCGGAATATGTGCATCTGGCAGCCCAAATTTAGAATTTGTTTTATTATCTATTTCATATTTTGTAAAACTTTAAAGAATTTTTGATGAACAAACTCAAACGACTTAAAAGTGAGCAATGGCAACACTCTACAAGGGAAAAAAACCTTTTTATCTCCAGCGCGCTGAACTGTGCATCCGAAATTCTAAAGATATACTCTTTTTAAAATTATTTTGCGATATTGCTCTTGAACTGAATTTTATGATTTAAATGCGAAGAACATGATATTTAATAAATAAAGGTAACATACAAAACGTTAAAAAACGCGCCTTTGGACGTAATTTAAAATTTGAAACCTTTCAGATTTCTTTATTTATTTTTAATTTTATTTATTTGAACAGCACTTCTTTCAAATGAATACTTTATCTCCAGTATTTGTTACATGTCCTTGAAAACTGCAAAATGTCAGCAACACAAAAAATCAAAAATAGAATATTTTTTATGCATTTCAACTAAACTGTGTAAAATGCACATGTAGTGGTTTAACTCTTTGATGCGCTGTGGTTGTGTTCTGAAACAACCAATTTTCGAATATTTTTCTCCTCTTCTTTCCTAAATTTTTGAGTGAAAACTGATTATTACTATTCATTACTGATGACTGCAGAATCATACATTTTTTAGGTCTTAGTACTTCAAATCAGATGCCTTTTAAAATTCGTTTTCAAGAGACAAAATAATTTTCTTTTATAAATATAGACAACTTTATATTTCAAACGTTATTCATTGCACATCATTATTTCTAACAGAAACAATAAAAAAATACCAATAATTACACTGCATAAATAAAAAAAACCTATGTATATTTATAGCACTTGCTTTGTGGTTTCAGGGCACGAAAACCGAGCCACTACAGCATTGTGTCAGAATGTTCACATTCCTCTAGACTCTAGAGGTTCAGCGGTCGTGCCTTGAAACCACTGCTCTTCGCAATGGTGTTTGGTGCTTTTCAAATAGGAATGTGTATTTTTACCCGGATATAGATAAGGAGCTTTGAAACCCCAGTTATTTTGTTACTAAACAATTTATGCACCTGCCCAGTGAAAAGGTCTTTCATTTATACAGAATTTTCTCTGAGCTCAACACGCTTGCTTCCTATGCTAGCAATGCGATTTTATATTTTTTTTGGTATGGTTTAAATGTAATGTAAATATACTTTGCTATAATTAAAAATCTCGTAAATGTTTTATTTACATTTAGAATATTTTAGAAATATTTGGGACAAAATACGAATAAACACGAATAGAAACCGAAATATCCCTCTCAAAGCCATGATCAAGCCCCCCCCTATTAGCATAAAAAACCACAAATTTCATGTGCCAGACAAAAAGAGACTAAATAATACTGGGTATATTCCAGTAAAATGCAAATCCCAGCAGTACATTTTGTAGCACAATGGAGAAACCTCATAGAACAAGATACATGTGTGAAACTTGCAATGTGGGTCTAATTCATGAATGAAAAAAGAAAACATGCTTTCGCAAAAAAATTTCTTCCCCACCCCCAAAAAAAATCACTGAGTTAGTTTTTCAATCCTTACTTTAGTGAATTTTTTAATCCATTTATCCGGACGTCCTTATTATGTAGGTTCTTACGATTTCACTGCTATAGAAAAATTGCGTAAATGTTTATTTTTCACTTTTTCTGATGATTTACTTTGCAAAACAATGTGAAAAATTTATACATAATACAATTCTTAAATACAGTTTTTTTTTTAAATTTGCAAATTTCGTCATTTATTGCAATTGCGCAAGAAAAAAGGTAAGTTTTTCTCCCTACTACCTCAGTAAGTTTCAAAGTCCTAGATACACACTGGTTTCACAGATCAATGGGACCCACAGATCAATAGTTCACCACCCACAGATCAATGGGGGG